>RWJK01001078.1:8482-28860 GCA_004335835.1 Scenedesmus sp. ARA3 | reverse complement strand
GGCGATTATCCCACCGTCCCACTGACTTTTCACTGGATAATCACAGCCTGGCGTCTGTAGGGTAGCGGGCTGACTGGCAAGGCAGGGGCTGTATCAGGGCAGGTACTGGCGCGGGGTGCTGAGCTGGCTGATAGTCAGCATAGGCTGCCTGATCCGACTTCGCAGTTACTCTGAGGGGCAACGCTGCCAGCTTTAAGTGAACTATAAGCAGCAAGTTGCAGGCAATGCAAGCTTGTGCTGTGGGCTGTCAGGACCGATGAGCCAAGCAGTCGAGTATGCTGGCTGTTGCTTTACGCTGAGCTCCTCAAGGCTCCGCCTGGCTAGCAAACGAATGCACTGGTGTGCAGAGACCTATGCAGGCCTACTAGGCCTGCTAGTAGCAGGTCTCTGCTGGACAGGGCACAGGGACAATCAGGCGGGTAATGTTACAGCCTGCGCCGTAAGCTGGGGCGGCAAGGCCGGCAGCTTCAGCGGAATCACTAGTAAAACAGAGACACACAGTACCGACTGTGCGGTTAAATAAGAAACATGAGTGGTGAGATAGAACAAGTGTACACGGCAACAGGGCAGGTGTGACACTACTGGCAAAACTCTCAGGGAAATTCTGGAGGTGAGTGCACCTACAGTGCGACTCTGCACCTGGTGGCACTAGTGGCCTCTGCGGCAGTGAGATTGCAGAGCTTTGATACTTGCTCAGCACAGGCTGTGGCAAAGCGACCTCTGCTGCAGTGAGAGATAGCAGCGCTTGTATACCTGCTGTGCCAAATCCACCCGGGCCACACGTTTCTGTGGCTGTAGAGCTTGCTCATCAAGCTCTCACAGCCACATAAATGTGTGGCCCTGGTTGATTTAACACTGCAAGTATAACAGCGCTGCAACTTTCTCACTGCAGCAGAGGTTGACTTGCGACACCAAGAATAAAAGCGCTGCAGCTTCACACTGCAGCAGAGGTGACAATTCACGTGGTTTACTGCACTTGAACATGCAGATGCGAAGTAGATTGCTGAGCAGTCAGCCCTATCAAACATCACCCTGTCCACCGCTCGTCAGCCCTCTACTCCCAACCAGGCCAAAGAACTTCACATGTAACTGCACACCACCACACCAAAGTAGCTACTGCTACAGCAACATGCAAACCCACAACGCTGCTTCATGCGTCGCCTGCCAGGGTTGATCTTGGCCCTTGAAGGTGCTAATCAACAAGTCACACATGACATGCTGAATGTACTGCTGCTGTGGGCCCTTGAAGCCATACTAAAAACTCTGATAGCATTGCCCATTTTGCTGCCGCAGCTATGGTCACAACTCTAGAATGCTGAGACAGGAGAACCGCCACAGGCTTGCCAACTGCCGTGCTTTGCTGACACACGCACAATGTGTGTACATCGGCGTACACGCTGTACATGCACATGCATGATGCACGCCATGAACCCACGGATGCCGCCCTTCTTGTTGTGCACTATGCACGGGAGGTGTGGCCAAGAGCTGAGCGAGATTAAGATAACGGCCCAGCCCATCACCTTTCCGTTCATGCATGGTGCATGCACCGTGATGCACCCACACCACACTCGGCAGCAGCACACATATGTGTGCACTGTGCCAGCTGAGTAAGGTTGTGCAAGCTGCTGCTGCTGTAGCTGCAGAGCCAGCCTGGCAGCGTGCCCCAGCCCAGCCAGCAGCTTGCAATGCGGCTCTTGCCAAATGTGAAACAACCCATGCTTCTACCACTACACATGAGCAGTGGCAAGGCTCAAGACGCAGTGTGCGTGTTGAGCTCGATAAAACGCAAACGAGTGCTTGACGACTGCCAACAGACATGCATTGTTTAGCCCCTGGGGACCCCCTTTCCACAAAACATCTGCAGCAGCGAAAGCGTATGGGTGCTGAAGTGGTTGGACAGGACGTGCAGATTGCCGCGGAATTATGGCGGCGCCTGCATGGCTGCCCCAGCACCCTGCTCCTCCTGAACCACAGGAGGCGTAGCACGAACAGCAGAGACCGTGGACTGCTCCTGTAAAAGCCACACCACCTCTGCGCCCGGTGCTGCTGCTGCTGCCGCCACCCACACTTGTGCATGTTGCTGCCGCGCAGCTCCAAGTCAGGCCACCACACCCCTGCCACAACCAACCTAAACTCACGCAAGAATTTGGTGCCTCGCAAAGGATCAACTCACTGAACCTGCTCAATGCTGCTGCCAAGAGCCGCAGGCGTGCCAGGTCCCAACCTCACAAAAGTCAGGAGCCAGCTCCGCCTGCTGCTGCTTCTGTTCAGCTTCTATGACCTTCGGACAGGAGACAACCTGGCAGGTTCATATAGCATACCATTCAGTGCACCAACTGCACCAGCAGCGCCACTCAGCCAGCCAGCAGCACCGCCCTCACACTGACTTCTTGGCACCCTTGTCAGACTGTGCAGCAGTGAGACAGCAGCAGCAGCAGCAGCAGCGGCAAACTATCAGCATCGTTCTTGTGGGTGCAAATCTAATGCCCCCCACACAAAGACATGGCTGCTCAGACTACAGCTGCCACCTGGTGTGAGCATTGCCAATAAGTTGTTGGCATGCTATCTGTGCACATGTGTCACCAGCTGGCAGGGATGCAAGGCGCTGCCCAACTTAAACTAGCTCACTAGACGCACACTTGACAACATGCAGGCTGGCAGCAAGCAGGCTGCACACTGCCGCACCTTGACCTTGTAAGTGCCCTTGCCAGCGCCAACCGCAGTAGCCAGCAGCAGCCGCGCCCCAGGTACCCCAAGGGATCCAGCAGGCGCAGCAGCATCCATGTAGCCTGCGCGGAGTGCCACGTCAGCAGCCGCCAGGTCAGCCGCCGTGTTTCCTGCAAGTGACGTCTCCTGCAGCTTGCAGGAAACGTCGCTGCTGCCGGCAGCGCTGATCAGGTGCTGCGGCTCACATGGCATTGCTGCTGCAGCGGGTGCGTGGCGGCGTGACGCCGCATGTGTTACATCACTGTCACCAGACAGCAGGACAGTTGTAGCTGCAGCATCCTGTCGCGCCATGCCTTCATGGTGGGCGGCCTGGTCACGCTGCTGCTGCTGCTGTGCGGTGTCGCTGCTGCTGCTGCTGTCAAGTGAGGCCCTGGCGCTGGCTGGCTTGGCAGCAGCAGCGGCAGCGCCGCCGCTGAAACCGCGCAGCAGCGGCAGGCTGCTGCTGATGGCAGCTGCGCTCAAACTGGCAAAGCGCCTGCAGGAAACATATGGCAGGAATGCCATCATGGCGGCGCGGCAGCGGTGCGAGTTATGGGGGCGTGTTGTGGACGCTCACGGGGCAGCTGCAGCCCAGCTGGTGATGTATTGTAGCTTGGATCGCCCGCAGCTTCCCAGGAACAACGGCTCGCACTTTAACGCTGACAGCTGGCTGTCACCTATTCAGCGCTGGGAGACTGGTGCTGCTGTGCATGCGCCAGCTTGCCAGCTGACATAAGCGTGTCGACTGGCACGCGTGAATGGAAGGGGGAGTATGGCACAGGCAGCAGCAGCAGCACAGCCTGCAGTTTATGAAATAAATACGACTTCATCGTATAAAACTCATCGTATAAAACTCATCAAAGTAAATAATGATGTGTGCATGTTGCTCAGCCTCTGCTGGCAGACTCACCCCAGCACCCCAGCTGCTGCTGGCGAGGCTGTAGCATCCTGCCCTGCCTCCCCCTGCAGGGACCCAGGGTCTGACACTGCGCGGTTGACTCTGCAATCCAGCAAGACGTCCTCATCGTTGCTTGTTCGCTGCTGCTGGCGCGTGTAGGGCTGGCGGACGTTCATGTTTGCTGCCGGGGGTTTGTGCAGACTTTTGTCCACAGGCCTATCCTCAAGCTTCGCGCTGCCGCGCCTTCTGAGGCCACCGCTGCTTGGCAAAGACGCACAGTCGTAGTATCCTTCTTGGAGCATCATCTTGGCAAGCTGAAGTGCGGGGTTGCAGAGTGTGCGGGTCTCGGGACCAGGGAGAGAAAGTCTAGTCGACAGGCATTGACACCGCCTGCAGAGCTTGGATTACCATATATGGTGCGAAACAACGTCGATCGGGGGTGTGTCGTTCCCGGACCACTACACGGCTTGCAAGAGGGACAACCCTAGCTTACTCTGCTGACGTCCTGCATCAACATGCGGGCCACTGCCGTGCTGAGAAGATAAGCTTAACGTTCGTATCAACCGCACAGCACACAGATACATCTGTGCAGCAGGTCGAGGGCTCAGCCCACCACATGACAGGTACATGGAATAATGGGACTTGGCGCTTCTATACAACTTCATTGGGGTTGAAACGTATTGTACTATTATTTTGCTTGGTTCTACACGCTCCCTGTACGCTTAATTTCACTGCTACGAGTGACTGCCATCGCTGGAATGCTGGTCATGCTTTTTGCTGTAGCTTAACGTCAAGACAAACTTATATAAACATGGTGTATAGCGCGGCAGACCTTCTGAAGCTGCAGGTAATGCAGCAGCGCCAAACAGCGGAACTTGCCCGCTAAACTCGACAGAAAAGCTAAGTGCAGTTACCTTACGCGCAGGCCAACATAAAAAGGGATCCAGATGGCTACAAAGACGAGTTCATGTTGCAGGTAGGGCTGCAGGCGGGCCAGGCAGCAAGGTTACTGTGAGGCTGCGGGCATGGCGTGGCCGAGCACAGCCATCTTTGTGAAACATATGGTGTTTGCTGTTGTGTTCTGTTGGGGTTTTCCAGGTCTATGGCATTTAAGGTCATGCATCAGCTTTACTGCTCAGCTGCCAGCAGCAGCAGCAGCAGCAGCAGCAGTGCCAGCAGCACAGCAAGTAGCAGCAGTCCCTGCTTGCAGCATCAGCACTTGCAGCAGCACATGTTCTGGTACGTATCTTTCCTGCCATCAAGTATACAGAACTGCCACTCATCTGGGCCAGACCATACACACAGCAGCTGCAGCCCTTTTACGCGTGTGTAATCCTGCCGACACTCCTGTCTCTGTTGCTTGCGCCTCTGATGTGTATGTGTGGGCCCATGCTGTGGCTTTTGCTGCTGCTGCTGCTGCTGTGCGCAACAGTACCGCCACTACCAGGCGTGCCTGCAGCTGTTCCAGCTCAAGCCCAGCCAGGACAGCAAGGAGTTTGCAGACTGCATCACCTTCATCGCACAGGTGACCCCCGCAGCAGCCGTCAGCGTGTACTGCATGGCATATGGCAGACCAGATTCATTTATCGTAAATGCAGCAGCAGCAGCAGCAGCACGGGGCCATGGGACCTGAGAAGTAGGGTGACTCCACCGTTCAGCAGCAGCGGAGGCAGCAAGTGAAGCAGAAACGGCGTTTCTGATGGCAGCATTGGCGACGATGTGACGTGGGCACTAATGAAGCCCGGCCAATGGCAGCAGCAGCGGCTGCGGCTGCGAGTGTGCTGGTATCGACAAGCAGCGGCAGCAGCTGCTGCGCTTCCAAGCCTCACTGCCATAACCAGGAGTAGTAGCAGGCCACACAACAGCCTACTGTGGCCTGCTTACTACTCCAAGGGGTTGGCTGCCATGCTGTGGCTGGCCTGGCCACTGCAGTGCCACATCAGCAGCAGCACGGCTGGCAGTGCTCAACACAGCGCAGCACAGCTGGCGTTGCTAGTGAGCTGAACTTGCTGTTGCTGTTGCTGCTGCTGCTGCTGCTGCTGCTGCCGCAGGTATCCAAGTGCTACCCCACCAGCACTGCCGGCTTTGCTGGCGAGCTGAGCTTGCTGCACATTGCTGCTGCTGCTGCTGCTGCTGCAGGTGTGCAAGTGCTACCCCACCAGCACTGCCGGCTTTGCTAGCGAGCTGAACTTGCTGCTGCTGCTGCCGCAGGTGTCCAAGTGCTACCCCACCAGCACTGCCGGCTTTGCTGGCGAGCTGATGTCGCTGCTGGAGGAGCAGCAGGCGCGGCTGGACGCGGCGCTGCGGCGCTCCATGGTGCAGGCGCTCATCCTGCTGCGCAACAGGAACCAGGTGCGTTGAACTTGGTGCAGGTGCACATTGTAGTGAATATGTGCGCCAGTTGCAGCAGTTGCAGCATGTGCAGATGCGGCATCTGGGTCTTGTCTTCGAGGTCAAGTGTGCTAATGTGCAGCTTGATGCTAGAGCTACTAGAGCTCTTCACGCATCCTGCAGGTGGCTTCACAGCAGTAGTAATGACCTGCAGCAGCAGCACATGGGCACACTGCCAGCTGCAGCAGCATTTTTTGGGCTGCCCCGCTGCTTCAGTGCCGCTTGTGACAAGGATGTGCCTGACATTCCCTCACTTGCTGCTGTGCCTTTTTGGGCCCTGTGTTTGGTGCCCCGCCTTTGCAGCTGGACCCTGTGCTGCTGCTGCCGCTGCTGTTCAAGCTGTTCCGTGTGAATGACAAGCAGCTGAGGGAGATGCTCTTCAGGCACATAATCGCAGGTGGGGCGCCAGCAGCAGCAGCAGCAGTCAGCAGCAGCAGCAGGAGCAGCAGCAGCAGCAGCAGCAGCAACAGCAGCAGCCAGTGCGGCGGTTGGTTAGGCACAGCATAGCTTGCAGGGCTTTCCCCATCACCGGAGTGTGCAACAGAAGGAGCACCAGCAGCAGCAGCAACAGCAGCAGCAGCCAGGGGCTTGGCTGGTCAGGCGCAGCATAGCTTGCAGGGCTACCTCTGTCACAGGCACGTGCAGCAGCAGCAGCACCAGCAGCAGCAGGAGCAGGAGCAGGAGCACAAGCAATCATGCACTACACCGCCTGAACATTTGTCAAATCCTCCTCCCCCATTGCTGAACTCAACGCCGCCGTCCTGACCACCAAACCCTTTTCTTCACCCCCTCAGACCTCAAGGCCGCCAACCAGAAGGGCCGCAACGAGCGCCTCAACCGCGCCGTGCAGGCCTTCCTGTTCAACGTGCTGGCGGACGACAGCGAGCTGGCGGCCAAGAAGAGCTTGGCCGTGCTGGGCGAGCTGTGGCGGCGGCACATCTGGCGCGACGCGCGCACCGTGAACTGCATTGGTGAGACGTTATCGTCTTCGCTTCTGTGTCTGGGGGGTTGGCTGCAGGCATACAGTTGATGTATGCCTGCGTTTTTGTGGTTGCGTCTGCTACCCCTCTTGCGCTGTGGTGCGGCTGCCGCCGCCGCCAGCGGTGTATTACGCAAAGCCTCGCGGTTATGCGAACAGGGCACCGCCCCGACAAACAATCGACAACCCTCCTGACGCATGTCTTGGTGTGTCTGTGTCTGTTGTTGCTGCCTGCAGCCAGCGCGGTGTTCCACAAGAGCCCCGCAGTCATGGCGGCAGCGCTCAAGTTCTTCCTGGGCCAGGATGCAGCAGCAGCGGGCGATGATGAGGGCAGCGAGGATGAGGCAGAAGATGCTGAGAGGGGCAAGACGGTGGTGGTGGCGCCAACAAAGGAGGAGGTCTACAAGGCAACACACAAGGTGGGTTGTTACAATGTTACGCTGTTACATGACATGTTATTGTGTTGCTGTTCAATCAGCAGCGAGGACGAGCGAGGACGAGGCGGATGCTGAGAGGGGCAAGACGGTGGTGGTGGCGCCGACAAAGGAGGAGGTCTACAAGGCCACACACAAGGTGGGCATTGTGATAGTTGTTACATTGTTACATGACATGTTATATTGTTGCTGTACAATAAGCAGCGAGGACGAGGCGGGGGACGCTGAGAGGGGCAAGACGGTGGTGGTGGCGCCGACAAAGGAGGAGGTCTACAAGGCCACACACAAGGTGGGCATTGTGACATAGTTACATCAACTTTTTAATTTGTTACTTGGGTTGATTTGTTGCGCAGGTTTGAAACTTGGGGCAGCGTGACTTGGGTTGGCGGAAGAGCTGCTTTGCATTCTCATGCTTGCATGCCTGTTGCGGCATGTCCTTGACTGCTGGTGAACGCCTCCCTGCTGCTGCTGCTGCCGCTGCTGCCTCAACATCCAACTCCCCTACACAGGGCACCAAGAGCAGCAAGCGCAAGAAGCAGGCCAAGCTGAAGCGCGTGATGGCCACGCTCAAGAAGCAGGTCCGCAAGGAGAGCGCGCTGGGCAGCGAGGGCTTCGCAGCCATGCACCTGCTGCACGACCCGCAGGTGCGCCACTGTGTGATGTTGTTGCTTTCATTGTGTGGGCCGTGTCAGCATTGAGGCTGAGGCTGCAGCTGCTGCGCGACGCGCTGTAGTGGTGTTGTGTGGTTGTGTTATCAGCTGGTTGCACTTGCTGCTCGATCAACAGGTCAACTGCTGCTGCTGCTGCTGCTGTTGTTGCATGTCTGCTGTGGCATCCTCTACGTCACAGTGCTGCCAGGGGCATTGCAGTGCGCTGCTGTTGTTGTGGTTGCTGTAAATGGCTCCTGCAGAAATCGAGACTTATTTATGTGCCCCGCCTGTCCACCGCTGCAGGGCTTTGCTGAGCGGCTGTTTGGGCGGCTGCAGGGCAGCAGGGAGCGCTGGGAGACGCGCCTCGACATGATGGCAGTGCTCAGCAGGTGCGCTGCTTATGAGTGAAGAGCGGGGGCACTGTGCAGGGGGGGGGGGTGCTGTGCTTTGGGTTTGATAAGCAGGCTGTAGGCGCTCCGTCAGTTGCGCTGCCTGCAGGCCCCTGTGGCACGTGTCTACACATGGCAACTACACCTGCCCACTGGTCTGACGTCTGACTTTGAGCAGCTGAGTTTGCCTCCGCATTGTATAACCCACCAACTCTTTCTTACTGCTGCCTGTGCACAAATACTGCTGCCGCTGCCATGCAGGGTGGTGGGCGTGCACAAGCTGCTGCTGCTCAACTTCTACCCCTTCCTGCAGAAGTACATCGCGCCACACCAGCGCGACGTGACGCAGGTGCTGGCCGTTTCTTGGTTTTAGAGTAGGGATTGTTGCAGTATGCACCCACTGGCTATCGCTGCTCACAGCACTATTCAGATCAATTGCTGGCTTCGAGTACAATCACAGCACTGCCTAATTGCTTTGCGCAATTGTGTGCATCAGCAGGCTGATGGTGTGATCAGCACTTTCGCAAACAAGTATGTGCGTAACGTGACGCAGGTGCTGGCGGCGCTGGCGGGGGCGGTGCATGAGCTAGTGCCGCCCGAGAGCCTGGCGCCCGTGCTGCGGCAGCTGGTGGACCAGTTTGTGCACGACAGGTGTGTTACAGCAGACTTTTTCAGCGTTTTTGTTGTAGGGTAGTAAGGTGCCGCCCGAGAGCCTGGCCACGGTGCTGCACCAGCTGGTGGACCTGTTAGCAGGGTTTTGGTAGTGGTGCTGCTTCAGGGTTTCGACGGGGTGTGAAAGGTGCGCAGAGAGCCTGGCGCCCGTGCTGCGGCAGCTGGTAGACCAGTTTGTGCACGACAGGTGGCATGGTGCTGCTTCAAAGTCCGATGTCACTGTAATGTTGTGCCCCTGAAGAGCCTGTTACATGCTGCTGCTGCTGCTGCTGCTGCTGCTGCTGCTGCTGCTGCTGCTGCTGCTGCTGCTGCTGCTGCTGCTGCTGCTGCTGCTGCTGCTGCTGACGCTGCTGCGTGTTACTCGCTGCTGCTGCCAGGGCCCGTCCCGAGGTGATGACTCTGGGTCTCAAGACGGTGCGCGAGCTCAGCCTGCGCTGCCCCCTGGTCATGAGCGAGGAGCTGCTGCAGGTGAGACATGAATAATGTATTTTTTTTATTGATGTGGGCACCACATGCATCACACAGGGTGTGATGGTACCCCCTGGTCATGAGCAAGGAGCTGCTGCAGGTGAGGCGTGAAGATTATCTGCTTTGTATTGATTGTGGGCACCACATGCTTGTGGCAGGGGTGTGATATTACCCCCTGGTCATGAGCGAGGAGCTGCTGCAGGTCAGAAAACAGCACTGCATGGTTATAGTTTGTGGCGTGGTGTGTCATGTCACCATGGTGACAAAGCTTACTGCCACACACGGCTCTGCATGTCTGTCTTTCCAGACAAGCGCATCTGTGCCAGTAATCTGCCTTGAGTCCCTCACCAGCTTACATAATGCACCTGCTGCTGCTGCTGCTGCTGCTGCTGCTGCTGCAGGACCTGTCAGAGTACAAGCGCTTCCGTGACAAGGAGGTGGCCACTGCAGCACGCGGCCTCATAGGCGCCTTCAGGGAGCTCAACCCAGGTGGGTGTTTTTGTAGTAGGGAGGGGGCCTTTTGGGGATGAACACCTGATGCTATAGGGTTTGAGATGAACCAGTGCTTGCAGGCAACAGGCTGCTGCTGGGCAGTTTAGCGGCAGCGCCAGCAGCTGACCTACTGGTCGTGTCATGTTGCCTGCCCACCCCCATGGTCTGGGAATCCAGACGCCGCACACCTGACCCTAGTCAGGCATACC
The DNA here is from genome assembly GCA_004335835.1 of Scenedesmus sp. ARA3. Lineage (NCBI taxonomy): Eukaryota > Viridiplantae > Chlorophyta > Chlorophyceae > Sphaeropleales > Scenedesmaceae > Scenedesmus > Scenedesmus sp. ARA3. The sequence goes on along the minus strand of RWJK01001078.1, from coordinate 18,572 downwards.
GCACACAGACTCATGCTGTCTCTCTTCTGCCTTGTTCCTGCTGGCCATGATTTCCCCTCAATCGTCTGATAACCGTTGCTTGCTACTGCGCTGTTACTGTCATTTGATTTGCTGGCTGCAGCGCTGCTGGCCAAGCGCGACAGGGGCCGCGCTGCTGACCTGGCAGCGGCGCCGGCGGGCTACGGCGAGTCAGCAGCGGCGGGCCGCCTGGAGGGCGCGGAGCTGCTGGAGGCTGACCTGGCACGCGGCAATTTAAGCAGTGACGAGGACAGCGAGGATTATGGTTTAGGGGATGACGGGGATGGTGATGGTGATGGCAGCAGTGGCAGCTGGGAGACAGATAGTGAGGGTGAGGGTGGTGAGGGAGAAGAGGGAGAAGAGAGTGAGGAGGTTGGAAGTGAAGATGGCGAGCAGCAGCAGCAGCAGCAGCACAGCGGCAGCAGTAGCGGTGGCGAGGAGGGCAGTGAAGAGGAGGATGAAGGGGACGAGGAGGCAGGCAGCAGCGGCAGCGAAGAACCTGGCTCGGAAGATGAGCCTGCAGCACAGCAGCAGACGCCGCCGCCGCCGCCGCAGCAGCAGCAGCAAGGCAGTGCCAAGAAGCAGCAGCAGCAGCAGCAAGGCAGCTTATCCAGCCTTAAGAAGCAGCTGGCAGCAGCCAAGGCAGCCAAGGAGCTGCAGCAGCAGCAGCAGCTGGGCGGGGCTGATGAAGAGGCTGCTGCTGCGCTGGCTGCGGGCGTGCCCATTGAGATGACGCGCATTCTGACAGAGGAGGACTTCAAGCGCATGCGGTGTGTGTAGTGCCTGCTGGGAGAGGTGCTTGGCTTGCTTTAAATGTTGTTATGTTGCTTGGCTTCTAGCTGTCACATCCGCGCATCCAATGACTGAGGGAGACTTCAGGCGCATGCAATGTGTGGCGCCTGCAGGAAGAAGTTATCTGCATGCTTCAGCAGCTATCTCATGCAGCTTCTGGCGGTAATATCCAGCATCCTGTATGCCTGCCCGCGTGGCACCATCACTCCCCAACTCATCCACTGTCCCTGTCAATACCCAGCTGGCGGCTCTCAGCCCTCATCGCGGTGTGCTCTGCCTCCTGCCCACCCTCCATCCTTCACCACCCTACCCCACCCCACCCCGCAGGCAGCTGCAGCGCCGCGCGCTGATCAGGTCTGCGCTGGTACTGGCGCTCCCAACGAACAAATGCACCGTGTTGGGCTTTGCCTGCCAGCACCATTTTGTACCTTCTGGCCTTCTAGCCCATCCTTGACTCATCCCTTGTGCACCCTCCTTCCTCCCCTTCACCCCGCAGGCAGCTGCAGCAACGCGCGCTGATCAAGTCCGCGCTGGCGCGCCACTGAAGCTGCTGTCACTGCTGCTACCAATGAACATATTGACACCTTATGCATCCTGCCTCCTCCCTCACCCCGCCGGCAGCTGCAGCGCCGCGCGCTGATCAAGTCGGCGCTGTCACTGCCGCTCCCAATGAGCAAAATGCACCATGTCGGGCTTCCCTTGTCAGCACTAATTTGTTCCTTGCCTCCTCACCCTGCAGGCAGCTGCAGCGCCGTGCGCTGATCAAGTCAGCTCTGGCGCGCCACGGCCTGGCGGGCGCCAGTGAGGCCAAGAAGCGGCGCGCCGTGGCGGCAGCAGAGGCTGAGGCTGACGAGGCGCTGGCGCTGGCCAGCAAAAAGGCCAAGCTGAGTGATGCAACGGTGGCAGCAGACGACCTCACAGGTGCGCTTTGGGCTGTAGTGGAGTTGGTCGCAATGGCGCTGCTCAAGGCGTTGTCTGTTTGCAAGGGGCAAGGGCGCAGGGGTGCACAGCTATGTTACGTCACCCGGTACGGGCAAGGGCTTTAGCATGTAGCTGCTGTGGCGGTAGCAGAGGCTGAGGCTGAGGCTGACGAGGCGCTGGCGCTGGCCAGCCAGAAAGCTAAACTGAGCGACGCGACTGTGGCAGCAGACAACCTCACAGGTGCGTGATTGGTGTGACAGCTTCAGAATGTTTGAGAGTGGCTGCTGGGTGTCATTTTGGAAGTCCGCAGTAGCGCTTTGAGCTGGGTTCTTTCCGCAGGCCGCGGCAGCTGCAGGCCGCCACAACAATATTATTATGAGTTGCAGGAAAGACATAACAAGCATAAGGACAAACGAGCAGTGGCTGGCCAGCGTCACTGTCGTTAAAAGAGAGCTTTCAATTTGCATGTAGCGTTCCGCTGTCTGAACGAGCCTCACACACCACCTCACATCGTGCTGCTGCTGCCGCCGCCGCTGCTGCAGGCCGCCACAAGAAGCGCAAGAACAAGGAGGAGCGCCTGGCTAGCGTGATGGCTGGCCGCGAGGGCCGCGAGGCCTTTGGCTCCCGCACAGGCATCAAGAAGAAGAAGCAGGGCGGGCTGAGCGAGCGCGAGAAGCAGCGCAGCAAGAGCATGCCCATCGCGGCGCGCATCCAGCAGCTGCGCAACCGCAGCGTCAAGGCGCGCAACAAGAGCAACCCGCGGCACTTCAAGGGCCACGTGCGCAAGTAGTGGGGCAGCTACAGCTTGCAGGAACACTGCGCAAATAGGCGGACACGCACTGCTGCGCTGACGGCTTGCAGGAACCCGCACCACTAAAAGGGCCACGAGGCAAGCAGGCGGACACGTGCTGCTGGCCTGCCAGCTTGCAGGAACCCTCAGTGGCAGGTTCGGCTGGTTGAGCTGGTCTGTGGGCTGTAGGCCTGCTGCGGCTTGTTGCAGCTGCAGCGCCGTCAAAGTGGTGTTGGCCGCTGCAGCTGCAGGCTGCAGAGCAGTGCACACAATGCTAGCAGCCTGCATTGTGCGCAAACTGGGCAGTCACTGCTGGGCCTCGTAGGCCTTGCTTGCACCCATGTATGTGGTCTCTGGCACCCATGTATGTCCCTGGCAGTTGCATCGCTTGATGTAAGCACATCGCTTGGCCAATTGTTCGTTTATGGTGCCACAGGTCTGATGCATACCAGCGTGCTGGCTTGCTGGTGGCACCCGCCCTGCTGCTGGCCTGGGTGGGTGTACACGACGACGACACGCGGTACATGCTAATAAGCTGTGCTGCTCATATGTTTGGCATCTACTTGCTGAGCAGATTGCTCCAGAATCTTGCTGGATGATGTGAATTGCAACAGCATTCGGCTCAAAAGCCCTTGCTGCTAGGCACAGCTGCATGCTGGTGCAGGTGCCAGGCTGAGACTGCCTGGTCAACCATTGTCTTGGCATTTTTGTAATTCCAGTCTTCATAAGCCTCTACCCAGCATAGCCTGCACTGCTGCCACAGGAGCAACCACTGACAGCAGCAGCCATCAAGCATAGCAACCACTGACAGCAGCAGCCATCAAGCATAGCATCTACTTGCTGAGCAGAGGTGGCTGTTGCTGTTTCAAAAACCGCGATTAGCTCAGTTAAAACCCTCTTTTGTGCAGCGCGTCGCCTTTCTCTACCCTTCGAGCTTCGAACTAAACCGCACTGAGTGCAAAACTCGCTTGGCTCGACAGATAAGGTTCTCGAGCGTGCTCTGGATCTTCCTCTTCAACTTGACGTTTGTAGTGGGGAAAACGTCGCCAACATGCCGCAGGAGGTGTGTGCGGCCGCAGAGCGGTCACCATCGCAGCCAAAAGCAGCAGCAGCAGCACCTTGACAGGCTACCTAGGCTTACAGAGACTGTTCGTATAGCTTCGAATATACATAATGAACATAGTAACACTAGACAGCCAGGGCAGACCTGGGCAGAGCAGAACTCAAGCCGTCAGTGCGCACCGGCAGCGAAGTGACTGTGTGGGGCGCCAAAGGTCTGATCTAGACGATCGTGTTGCGCAGGGCATCTTCAAGTTCCATCAGTACCAGGTGGTGGGCCGCCACCTGCCCACTGAGCAGGACCCCACCCCCACAGTCTACCGCATGAAGGTGTGGGCTCAGGATGCCGTGCGTGCCAAGAGCAAGTTCTGGTGAGTTGGTTTTGGCCTGCTGACGCCCCAGTAGGGCTTGCAGAAGCATGCACAGCAGCAGCAACAGACATGGCAGCAGCAGCGCAGGCTGGCAGCGCCTGGCGACAGCACAGGCAGCATGCAGCAGTTAACCAGCCCAGAGCACTTGGTAAAGCTAGCTGGAGAAGCGAATTTGCAGCTGGATGCTGTGGTGCTCGCAGCTGCTCCAGCGATCAGCGGTGGACGCGGTTCAGCTGCTGCTGCGGGCTGCAGGGCCTGTGAGCGCAGCACCTGCTGCTGCCCGCAGCAGCTCCTGCAAGCGCTCATGGCCAGTGCGCCTGAACAGGAACACACTAGTTGTGTTGATAGATCAGTGTGTTGGTCAGCGCCAAGTCCGTCTATCAAGGCAACCATTTGCAGCAACTCCTGCACATGCTGCGCGGTGCTGGCAGTGCCTGCACATGCTTACTGGGTGTCAACGCATCGTGTTCTGTGCTGCGGCGTTTGCCTTGTGCTTTCCCCTTGTGCAGGTACTTCCTGAGGAGGCTGAGGCGTGTGAAGAAGGCCAACGGCCAGATCATCGCAGTCAACGAGGTGCGCAGCAGCAGTAGCAGCAGCAGCAGCAGCACAGGCAGCAGAGGCAGCAGCAGCAGAGGCAGCAGAGGAGGGCAGCACGCCAGCAGCAGCAGCAGCAGCAAGCGGCAATGGCGCTTTGGTCAAGCGGCATGCTGTTGCAGTGGCGTGCTGCATCAGGCGTGGAGCGGCAGAGGAGCTTCAGCAGCCGTCCTGCACAACACATGGCTGCCACATGAGCAGTGGCCACACAGCAGCTGCCTCCATGTGGGCTGCATTGGGGCGGCCAGCATGGGCTGCTGCTTGCTTTGCCAGCAGCTGTCACACATGGAGCAATAGAGTGTACCGTGGCTGCAGCTGCCACCGCAGCAGCAGCAGCACCAAACAGCACCAACACACATTTGGTTACTTGGCTGCACATAAGCGGGTGCATGAGAAGCGCTGTTGCCTCGGAGCAATCAAAGGGCGCCTCATCATCCCTTTGCACAGCATGGCTGCGTGAACACATCAACACCAGCATTGCAGCACACCGACAGCAGCAGCAGCAGCAGCAACCGGCCAGTGGCAGCTTGCAGCTGGTGCCGTAGTTGTACAGCAGCAGTCTGCTACATGCTGCTGCTAGGTGTGATTGCTTTGTGTGCTGGTGTTCAGCAGCAGCTTTCGATGCAGTACAGGCAGCAGGGGCGACAGACTTGCAGTGCAGCAGTCAGCATGGGGCGGTGGTAGTTCTCAACCCGGCATCACCGTGTTCGTGTCAATCACATGTCGAGGCAGTGATTACATGTCGAGGCAGTGATACGGCAGTTTCATGCATCGCTGATCAACAGCAGCAGCAGCAGCAGCGTGTGCCGCACACTGCGCTCAGTCCACACGGCAAGCACCAACACCCCTACATGCACCTCGCATAAGCCGCCTCAGCCATGGATGTCTGCTCATGTCTCGCCCTTGCGTGCTGTGTCTCCTCCCTGTCCTGGTGCAGATCTTTGAGCGCAAGCCCACAACCGTGAAGAACTTTGGCATCTGGGTGCGCTACCAGTCCCGCACTGGTGAGGCGCACGGCTGCTGGGTGAAAAGCTTGAACATTGCATTCGTTCGGTGCCAGGAACGCTCACGAGCTGTCCTGCAAGGGGTGTGGCTTGCATCAGACGCGCCTGATTGGGCAGTTGGGGCCACATTGCCTAGCAGGATGCGCTGCAATTGCCGCAGTTGCTGTGGGTTTGGCTGGGCCATCTGGCACCACCACATCTGCATGCCTGGCACTTTGCCTGTCTGTGATGCAGCAACCAGCAGCATACCAGCAGGCGTAGCACGCATGTATCCACACTGCCTGCCAGCTGCCGCGGCCTTTTGACACTCAACCAACACATCCCGCTGCCCGTGCCTGCAGGCTACCACAACATGTACAAGGAGTACCGCGACACCACGCTGAACGGCGCAGTGGACCAGATGTACAGCGAGATGGCCTCCCGCCACCGCGTGCGCTTCCCCTGCATCCAGGTGCGGACGGCAGCAGCAGCAGCAGCAGTAACCAAGTGCAGCAATGCCAGTTGCCGTGCAGCAGGGTTTCAGTTGGCCAGGGGATGATGCAGCAGCGGGGGACGAGCCAGTGCTTGCAGTTTTATGCCCTGAATTATGCAAGCACAGACTTGACGCAGCATGCGGCGCTTGTGGCGAGCAGTGCAGCTATGGAACTGCAGCAATTTAGTTGTATCTTGTTATAATAATGATGTTGGAATGAATAATCTTTGTGCTGATACTTGAGCAGCTGCTGGGTCAGTATCTGCTGGAGCGAGATCCGTGCAGGGGCTGGCAGCAAGTGCTGTTTCTGTGGCAGTGCTTCTGGGGCTCAGCTGCTGTTGGTCTTCGAAGTGACGTCTGTGGGGAGGCAGTGACTTGACACAAAGCTCAGGATACTTACATGCTTACACGCCATACGCAAACTCTCTGTCAACAGCACATACACTTGGCAGTGGTGTTGGCACAGCCTGCATGTGCATGCAGCGTGTTGGTGACTGGAGTTGGCAGTTTGCATGTAAAAAAGATAACTACGAACATACACAGTGTTGTGGTGGTGTAGCAGTCCTTGTACATGCACGTCCAGTGCGTTGGCGTTGCCTGTCGGGTGCCAACGTATGTGGTGTATTTGCGCAGGTTGTTGCCTGCACACCCACATCACATCCGCCGGCACCTGACTATGCACACCCATTATGAGCATTGCTAGCCCGCTTTTATGGCCCACTCTAATGCAGTCAGATCTTCACCCCGGCTTGCTTGGCGCCACGCCACTGTCCTGCTTTCAGTTGTGCCGTGCTGCTTCCAGTCAGTCGGCTGTTGACTGGGCGACTGCTGCTGCTGGCTCAGCCATAGTTATCTTCTGTTGTCGTTGCCTGCTTCCTGCGATCGGACCACACATACGACTTTCGGTGGCTCCTCTGCCAACCAAACTAAATCCCACGTCTCTCACCTCTCCCTGCTGCTGCTGCTGCTGCTGCTGCTGCTGCTGTTTCCGTCCCTCCGCTGGCCTGCGCAGATCATCAAGACCGCCACGGTGCCCGCGTCTGCCTGCAAGCGCGCCAACACGCTGCAGTTCCACGACAGCAAGATCAAGTTCCCGCTCACGCGCAGGCTGGCTCGCCCCAGCGCGCCCGAGTATCGCACCCTGTACAAGGCCACTCGCCCCAGCGTGGCCATGATCTAAGCAGCAGCAGCAGCAGTTGCAGCAGCAGGATCAGGCTTGCAGGAAGCTGGGTGCTGGGCCTGCTACTGCTGAAAAGCAGCAGCAGCGGCGACGGCACTGGGAACTGGCGCACCAGGAGCTTGCAGGATTAGGGTGCAGGGAGTGATGCTGGCAGTGCCAGCCTGGCGGCTGGGCATGTTGCTGCAGCGGCAGCAGCAAAGCAGGCTGGCGCTGTGCTTGGATGTCTGCAGCAGCAGCAGCAGCAGCAGCAGCAGCGGGGCCCCTGGTGGGCAGCTGCTGTGGCTGCGCAGTGGCGGTAGCATCTCTTGTGCGCAGGCGATGGTGTGTAACTAAGTCACAAAGTTCCGTGGTCTCTGCGTCTGCCTCCCTTTCTGAACATCACTGCAGCTGACGTGACCAGTGCTCTCATGTGAGTCCTGCAACCGTTTACACGGACAGCTACAAAGGTTTTGACCAGCATTGGCAACGTGACTGCTGCACTCCAAAGGCGCTGTGACAGGGCTGGCATAGGCAGCATTCGACAGTGGCAGCAGCTTCTTGCAAGCAGTGGCCCGAGATCGCTGCTGTTGCTTGGCACCATACACGGCCACTGTTTCATGTCAGACAGCCCTTGTCAGAAGTCTGCTAGGGGGCCAAAATCTCCGACACAGAGTAATCCGTTAAGCATTACTGGCTGACGAGGCACGTCGTACTTCATCAAAAGTTACTTCCCCTCTGAAGCCAGCAACACAGCACACCCGCTTTTGAGAGCATTCAAAGTGGCATCTTCAAAGGATAGTATTCATCATCAGCAGGATGCTGCATGTCATAATCGGGGAGTGACGACAATGCTGTGATTTCACCATTCTTACCCCAAGTTTGGGTATCCTTCAATTGCTTCGATACGCGTGAAACGTTTCGCTGAAGGCGTGCGGGAAATCTGCTGAGTAATGGCGGTTGCCGTGGGCATCATCGGTGCTGGGACGAGCGCCACGATATTCCACGCGCCCTTCATAACTTCACACCCTTATTTCCGTCTCAAGAAGTTTCTGAGGACGGCAGACAAGCCTGTTGCGGGCTTTGAAGCTGTACCCGTCACCGACAGCATAGCCTCTTTCCTGCCTGGGATCGACCTTGCGGTGGTAACAACGCCAACTCACACGCATTACGAGCTGGCCAAGGCCTGCCTGGAGGCTGGCAAGCATGTGAGGCGGCAGCAGCAGTGCCTGGGCTGTGGCTGCATCCCCACCTGCTGCATTGGACCATATTGATTAATCCTACCACGCAGCAGCCGCAATCGCATATGCCTGCCCAAGAGATAACCTGATCTGGGGTGTTGTGTAGCTGAATTGACCATTCGTTTAAATAGTTTCTATAACAAGCAGCCTGCCTGCTGCAGGTCATCCTGGAGAAGCCCATGGCAGTGAGCCACAGCCAGTGCCTGCAGCTGTGCGAGCTGGCAGGCAGGCAGCAGCGGCTGCTGGCAGTCTACCAGAACAGAAGGTGCGCAGCAGCTGGCCTACGCTACCAGCCTGCCTTGTTTGCAAGCAAGATGGGCAAGTAATTATATGTGCCTGTGCAGCAGTTGCTTTTGCCTGTGGCCGAATAGCAGGGTGCCCAGGCCAGCAGCTGCTGCCCCCATCTGCGAGCCAGATCAGCTCCATGACGCTGCAGCAACACACCAGAGTGCTTCCCAGTGCCTGTGATGCCTGCAGCCTCATGTAGCTCTTGCATCTGCAGCCAGGTGTGCTTGGCCACTGCTGCTGCTGCTGCTGCTGCTGCTACTGCTGCTGCTGCTGTGCAGGTGGGATGGGGACTTCCAGCTGGTGCAGCAGCTGCTGCGCTGCGGGGCGCTGGGGCGGCTGGTGGAGTATGAGAGCCACTTTGACAGGTGCGGGTTCGAAACCCTGCACATTGCGTCGTGTGCAACTGTGCATTGTGTCGTACAGCAGTGCATTCCACTGGCAACCCAGGGCGGCTGGTGGAGTATGAGAGCCATGTCGACAGGTGCAGGTCACCGCATAGTGCATTGTGCTGTCGGATGCTATCATGGTGCTCAAGGATGCAACCTTTATCACAGCATAGTGCGCCGTGCATTGTGCCTTGGGATGCAATCATGGTGTTCGCTTTCATTGCTTGGCGTCTGCCTGCAGGTTCCGCAACGCCATCAAGCCAGGCTGGAAGGAGTCGGACCTGCCTGGCTCGGGCGTGCTGTACGACCTGGGTGCGTTGGCTGGGGCAAGCACAGAAACAATAACCGAGAAAACATCCGCGTGCATGCGTGGCTTCTGGTAAAGCACAGCAATCTGACGTACTATGCCACCTGGGTGCACTGGCTGGGGCAAGCCTCGACATGCACAGAAACATGATTGGATGCATGTGTTCCTTCTAGTAAAACCGCAGCAAGCTGACAGTCTGCACACATGTGCGGCAGCAGCACGTGTGCCATGCCTGCAGCACACGTGCTTGCGTTCCTCTTCCTGCAAGCACGCACTCACAAACGTATGCGCAGCTTGCACTCTCTTGCTTCTCGCCTCATTCCATGATGTCGTATCACTACAACTACCTTGCAGGGGCCCACCTGCTGGACCAAGCGCTGACTCTGCTCGGGCACCCCTCAGCGCTCACTGCACACGTGCTCAACCAGCGCCAACTGCCGGGCTCCGACTCGCCAGACGCCTTCACCATAACGCTGCACTACAAGAACATCCATGGCCCGCCCAGTAGCACAACTGCTAGCAGCACCGCCACATACCCCCTGACAGCCATCCTGCGAGCCAGCATGCTGGCAAGGCGGCCGGGTCCCAGGTTTTTGCTGCATGGCAGCCTGGGCAGCTTTGAGAAGCATGGGCTGGATGTGCAGGAGGGCCAGCTGAGGGGTGGGCTGCTGCCCACAGACCCAGGTGGGCG
>RWJK01001077.1:3925-27992 GCA_004335835.1 Scenedesmus sp. ARA3 | reverse complement strand
TCGGCGTGAGAGGACAGGCCTGAAGTGACCCGCCCATGTGACAGTAGGTGCGTGCTGAGGGCGCAGGAGGGTGCTGCGCTATTCAGTCGGTCATGGTGGATCACCAACGCACTGAGCCCATCATTAGTTTGCTGCGTGATAGCTACCAAGTGTTGTGGGTGCTCAACAGTTGTTAGCTATCACGAAGCAAAATATTGATGGGCTCAGTGTGTTGGCAATCGACTATGTCAATTATGACCGACTGCTTAAATGTAGAAAGAGTGTCAAATGTTCTTGCAGCTTCCACCAGCCGGTTAATGTTCAGCAGAGAAAGATTGTCAAATGTCCTTGCAGCTTCCACCAGCCGGGTAATGTTCAGCAGAGAAGCCTGCACTACCTACCTGCACTACCTACCATCATGCCTGCCAAGCAGTCAGTGACAGTCACAGAAACTGGATGAATCTATCTGGTTGGTCAGTGAGTGGTTGCATGGTGAAAGAACAGGTAGTGCGTGCTGAATGATGCAAGTAATTCCAAGAGTATATTTCACAGCACGAGCCGGCATGGTTTAGTGCATACAGTTTAGTGCATGTATGATGCAAATAGTGCAATATGATATGTAAATATGGACAGTCGATATATGCCTGGCACTGCTGATATGCTCTATGGGCAGTACATGTGCTGCAGGTTTGTTGTGCCAGCAGTGCCTTCACCACAACACTCCAGTACTTCACTGTGTGTTCAACTGCTGCTGCTGCTGCCGCCGCTGATGTGTTGCTTTAGGGCCTCTTCCAGCTCCCATCACTCCTCAAGTAAGCCAGCTGCAGGTGCAGCGTGAAGCGAGGAGGAGCGGCCTGGGGAGGGGCTGCCTTGTGTGCTGGCTGGTGCCTGAGCCTAGGTGTACAGAACATGTAACAAATGAATGAGGCTTTCTTCTGGGGTGCGTCTTGGTCTTGCGTCTTCGAGGCTCTTGAGTGTTAGTGTGGCAGCAGTAGACTGATGCCTTCACGCAAGAGATATTGGGCAGCTAAAACCGCCAAGATGGCGGTGCCGGCGCGAACACTGTACGCTCACAGACGGTGGTGCGGTTGCAATAACACAAGCCTTGCCCATAGCAAACAGCAAATCTTTCCACCAGTTTGGTCCAACCAGCGCATGCAACAAGCATGCGGCGGCCAAATCATTTGCTTGCACATGTGTGCAAAATGGTTTCAAATCAACTAAGTTTTAACTGTGCAGCTGCCGATCAACACACTTGTAAATGTGCAGTTTGCTGTTTGCTGCCTAATGCTGTTGCACTTGTAACGGGTGTGTGCGTGAGACAGGCGGTTGTTGAGCCCAGCTGCTGTTGCCTGCGCGCCTACGCAACAGCCTGCACCTGGCCGTCTCTGTTACCGCAAGGCACTCCTGCCTACGTGCCAGTCTTCTGAAGAGTTAAAGCTAGTCTTGAACGCACGTCCAACACGGACTTGCAAGGGTTTCAAACGCCACGGTGTGAGCACGCCCGGGGCTTGTGCAACTGATGTAACGCTGGAGCAGCTCAGTCCTCATACGTATGTATGCACGCCCCTTGTGACACTACGTAACATATGCGCGACGCTATATAGCTGAGTTATATAGGCAGGCTCCATGTACACGACACTGCACGCTGGGGGCATCCGACGAACTGTCGCATCATAGGCGCCGCCACATCAGCACACAACAGCCCCGCCTCTTACCACAGAGGCCGTCAGCCACATCACACTGTACAACGGTTACACACAATCCCTCTGTCAACAACAGCCCCGCCTCACACCGCAGGGGCCTTTACATCAGCAACATCAGCCACGCCTTGCATCAGCCAGGTGGCTCAGGCAGGCGTACGCCTGGATGCCGCCCGCATATGCATAGGGCAGCACCTGCTTGCGCAGCTGCGACAGCGGCAGCACGTCGTCCTGCGTGGCAGCCAGCACGCCCAGGCCCGCGCCATGCTGCGGGTGGCACGGCCTGCAATGCAGCAGCAGCAGCAGCAGCAGCAGCAGAGTGCAGTAATGCAGCGTGGCAGATACAGTTGTGTGAGGCAATGGTGATGAGGGCAGACTGCGAGGACTGCAGCAAATTGCAGGCCAAACGCCATGCAGGGAGGATACAAACGCAGCGAAAAGCAGAGCAACAACATAGCAATGCGCATGCTCCAACAGCCGGACAGCCTCAAACACACCTATGTCAGCAGATGACATGAGATGCTGGCAGCTCATAGTGCACACGATGCACTCCGATGATCTTGATGCACTCACAACCTAATATGCCTACCGCTAATATGCCTACCGTATGGAGTGGCCCATGCCGCACTTCCACACCAGGCCATCAGCCTCAGGCGGCTCCAGATTGCGCAGCACCACGCAGCTGCTGCTGCCGCCAGCCGCACAATACGACACTGAGCTGCTGGGCTCGCTGCTGCAGCTGATGCCAGGCCCTAAGCCTGCGGATGCAGCTGCTGCTGCCGCCTGCTGCTGCTGCTCATCCTGCTGGCTGGCAGGCTTGACTGACAGCACCTTGGCAGGCCACCAGCAGCCCTGATGCAGCGCCTCAACAAGCATGTTGGGCGAGGGCTTCAAGCTAAACACGTGCTGCCCTGAAGCCTGCGGCTGCTGCTGCTGCAGCAGGAATGGCGAGGCACCTGCGCTAGCTGCTGGGCGCAGCCCAGGCGGCGGTGCTGATGTCACCGCTGCTGAGGACGCTGCTGCTGCTGCTGCTGCTGCTGACGGCACGTAGTGTGGCCGCACCATGACCAGGGGCTGCTGCAGCGGCTGCTGTGCAGCGCCTCTGTACAGGAGCGGCACCCATGCAGGCCGACTGCTGTCATCTTGCTGCTGCTGCGCTGCATCTGGCGCGCCACCTGCAGCTGCTGCTGCACCGCTGCCAGGCTGCTCAGCTGCACGAGGTGAGCCTACACCTGCTGCTGCTGCTGCTGTGCCATGCTGTTGTCGCTGTGCACGGGGCGATACTGCAGCAGCGCCTGCCGCACCAGCAGCAGCCCCCATGTGAGGCCTGCTGAGGCCAGGGGAGCCAGGCCTGAAGGGGACCTGCTGCTGCAGCAAGCCTGCCACCTCATGCCGCAAGTGACCCCTGCTGGTAAGCAGCTTTGAGGCAGCGGTTGCGCCTGCCTCGCCCGCTGCCGGCAGCCCTGCTGCTGCTACTGCTGCCAGCGCTGCTGCTGCAGGGCTGCCGGCCGGATGGTGGTGGTGGTGGTGGTGGTGGCTGCTGCTGTGGTGGCTGTTGCCGCTGCTGTGGTGCAGGGGGTGGCGCGGCTGCACCAGCAGCCTGCTGCCGCCCTCCCAGATGCTGCCTGGCTCAATTGCCAGCACTGTGCCTGAGCGCCAGCCAGTGGCGCAGCCTACGCCTTGCTGCCACTGCCTGAAGTCAACCAGCTGCCCCACCTGAGGGCGAGGTTTGCGGTAGGTGCAGCACAGACAATGTGGCACGCGAACAGACGTGGACAGGTGTAAAAGGCGTCAAGCCAGCCAAATCAGTTCTGCGCAGCAAGCAGTCTGATGTCACTGGCATGCACACCAGCACAAACCAGCAACAGCACTCCGCACTAGCTTCAAACAGCACCTAGAGCTGCCTCACAGCCAAGAAATTCTCACAGTGCGCAGCTGCAGCTGCCCAGCCGCTCACCCGCAGCTGCCGTGCTGCTGGTGTGAGCACTGGCTTGCCAACCGCAAACTTCATGGCGCCCGGGGGCTCCCGGCCGTCAGCAGCAGCAGCTGCTGCTGCATGCGGTGCTGCCGCCCTGGCTGCGCGCATGCTGGCCACTGTGCGGGCCATCTTGCGGCTCGGGGAGCCACCTGCAGCATGGCAGCATACAGTGCAGCAACGCAGGCTGTCGATTGTAGTCAAAGGGGTGATGTCAGGCTGCAAACCCTGCGTACCGCTTGCCAAAAGACAGCGCAACCGTTGCAAAGCAGGTCATGCAAGCGATGTGAGGTGCCTGTGAGCAGGCGCTGCGCTCATGCAGCAGGACATGCTCTTCTGCTGACTATCAGTTTGCTAACACAGGCCTCACCCACCTTCACTCTCCTCACCACTGCCAGCTTCCTCACTGAGCTCATCTTCGCTGCCATCAGAGCCCAGCAAGCCATTAATGTCGCCATCATCATCAGCATCATCATCACCCTCTTCGCTGTCAAACTCGCTGCCCATGTCAGGCGCAGGGTCGTCATCATCTTCGCTGCTCCAGGCGCCCCGCCTGCGCTTGCCGCTGCGGCTGCCGCTGCCGGCTGCAGCGCGCTTGCGCTTGTTCTTGCTGCCGCGCGGCCGGCCCACAGGCCTACGCGGCTGCAGGTCGGGGCGGCTGGCGGGTGCAGCAGCTGCTGCGCCGCCGTTGCCGCTAGGGACGTTACGCAGCTGCGGCAGCAGACAGGAAAGCATCGGCGCATACGGTGTACGTAACGGTGGCTTATGCAAGAACAGCAGCAGGTTGGACGCATGCTGTAGCCCCAATACAAAGAGACTAAGCGGTGATTCAAGAGTGAATGGGGGCCAGGGCAACAAGCTGCTGGCAGCTGCTACTAATCAATGAATTCATGCACACAGCAGGAATTTCTTGTCGTACAAGCAGTGTAGCGCTTGTTGCTTGAAAAGGGGCGCAAGCTGCTGCTGTGCAGAGCTGAGGGCACCTCTCAGCTCACAACAAGCAGCAGGAGCAGCAGCAGTGCAGGCAAAGGTTGCTGCCCCACTGCAGGTGTCGCACCTGCAGCGCACGGTCTCCTGGCTGCCTGGAGGGCGTGGGGCGCTGCAGCGTCACAGCGCCCTCGTCAATAGCCTGCGCGCCAACAAAATACAGCAGCAACAGCAACAGCAGCAGGCAGGCAGGATGCAGGTGCTGAGCAGCAACAGCAATCATATATGTTGTGTACACAACTTTGCAGGACATGCAGCCAGCAGGTGAAGGAGGCCAACCTGGCACCGCAGTGCTATCGCTGCGCAGTTATGCAGCTGCCACTAGTCAACAGGCCTGCACATCGCCTGCACGGCTGCACACAGCAACACACAAACGTGCCATTTGCAAGCATGCAAAAGTAGCCACAAATCCAACCAGGACCGCCGTCTCTCTGTTTAGTGATACGTGACGTTGATGTCCTTTGCTTGCTGCCGCTGCTGCCGCTGCTGCCGCTGCTGCTGCTGCTGCTGTGTGCTGTGTCTCACCTGGTCCAGCGGTTCAATGACGCTGTCATATGACTTCTTGATGCGGCTACTGACCGAGGTGCAGGTCACAGACACGTTGAAGGCAAAGCCCACCGTGGCCCACAGCTGCAGCACGCAAGGCAGGGTTACAGCAAGATGAGCAGGCAGGCCGCAGTGGGCCGTACAACCACCATGATCAAGGCAGGCACCAAAGACATCACGCCGGCAGTTGCATCATGCCCCAAGCAGCTCTGCGCTCGGCGAGCACATCACGCCACCACCAGCAACCATGCCCCTCCTGGCCTGCGCATGCACCTCCAGCATCCAACAGCTGCCTTGCCAGCAGCCCTGCCCGCAGCCAGCTGCACGGCCAGGCACCCGGTGGGGCCCACCCACACCCCAAGTACTAGTGAGCGTCGGCCCAATGGCATATGCGTAGGTAACACGCGCATGCATGCGGGCATGCCAGCACATGGCTGGGCAGCAGGTGCAGGCTCCATCATCTGCGCCGCACCTTGTGCCTGCTGACCACGTCAGGCCCGCCCCAGGCCCACACCTCGCGCCACAGCTGCCACGCCCCCACCGCCTGGCCCCCCATGAGCTGGCAGGCCGGCATGCGCTCAGGGTAGGCGGGGCCCAGCAGGCTGCGCCACAGCGCATGCAGCGCAGCTTCAAACTCCGCCTCGCCTGGCGGAGTGCGGAAGAACAGCGCAGGACAATAAGGAAGGGTTAGGCAGTAGGCACGCGAGCTGGGGTGCGGTAGCTAGGCTGCATGGAGGGGAACAGACGCCTGGAGGGATGCAACAGCGAGCCGGCTGCATGTAGAACGCCTGCTGTGCTGCTGCAAACACCTGCCGAAAAGGCCTGCGACAGCTGCCAGCTTGCTGTTGATATAAATAAAGCCGCACTCACTTGCACCGCCCACCACCACCGGCAGCCCTGCGCCCACCTCCCCCGCTGGAATGCGCTGCACTCCAGCAGCATCAGCAGCTGCTGGTGATATGACACGCAACGACGACTGCGTCGCCACTGCAAGCCGCTGCTGCTGCTGCTGCTTGTGGCTGCGAGCAGCAGCCACTGCTGCTGCCATAGCCTCTTTGTCGACTTGGAACAGCCGGCAGTTGGGGCGGTGGGCATCCTTTGCCGTCAGTGTCCAGGCGTGCTTGTCTGTGGTGCCGTGCCACAGCCGTGTGCTGCCCCTGTGCACTATCTCATCCTCACGCTGCGACAGGGCAGGCAGCAGAGCGCGCAGAGCCCAAACAGGCAACGTCCGCAGGCAACATGAGCGTGCCTGGGGCATGACACTACGCACGGCATACAGGCACCTGTGCTGTGCCGCAGTTGTGCTGCCCACCTGCCCAAACACGCTCACACGGCTTGTCCTCAATGCACTGCATCTGACACTTCCTTGCTGCGCTGCGCACAAGCCTCTGCTGCGCGTGCTTGCCGCTGTATTACACCCGAGTTGTGCGCCGCGATGGCTGGCAAGCAGGACCTACTCACAGCAGCTGGGCCTTACACACCCAGCCGGCTGTTCCTGCAAGCAGATGTGGCTCACCTGCAGGTCCAGGTACTGAAGCTCCACATAGTCATCTGAGACAGCCACAGTGCGGCACCTGACGGGCAAGGCAGCAAGAAAAAAAGAGCAGTAATGATGGGTTTGTACAGCTCTGCTGCTTGCCTGAAGGATGCGGGTGTGGCGGTGCTGCAGCCTTTGCCAGAGTGTTTCCCGCACTTGGCATGGCCATGTACTGTGTGGCTGCTGCAGTGCATGTGTGTGCCAGTAAGCACAGCTTGCATAGCAGCTCTGCAGACACAACACAGTCAGCAGAGGTGGGAGAGTGGTACAGCTGCTCTGCTGCTTACTAGCAGCGTGCCGCGCAGCTGCACACCAACCTGTAGAAGACCTCTGCTGTGTCATCAGTTGCGAGCATGACAGTTTGGGTTGACGCGCGTGGTGGCTTGAACTGGAGCAGGCAGCAGACACAAAGCAGCGGCAGTCTCATGTATCCTTTTGCTGTCAATTGCAGGAACACCTCAATGCTTACTAAGCAAAGGCATGTGGGCCTGATGATGTGCTAGTACAAGCATGGCATCCTGGAAGCTGGCGAGGCATCAGGCTTACTGTGCAGCTCTGTCTAACAAGCCACCATCTTATGCATCATGCCCAAGGCACAAACAGTGTTGCCCGAACGCTCGCACATGGAAGGCCTGACAGTACATTATCTGTCACGTAGTGCACTAAGAGTGTGCTCTACATAGTTGAGTGCCTAGGCATTATAGATTCAGGTACCATAACAGATCGCCAGCACGCAGTTTGACAAGCTTGTTACTCACCACATTCGTTGGATGCTGGTACGGCAGGCTGCGCTCCTTAGCACAGAACCAGCAGTACCATTCACCTTCTGGCACCTCTGATTGGGACTCTACATCAGCACGCGGTAGCACATATATAATTAGCAGCAGTTGCCAGCCATGATGCCGCCGCTCATACCAGCATGCACGCTGCTGGCTGGAGACACCTGCTGCCTAGCTCACCATAGCCAGCACAGCGAATATGGAATGCTGCTGGGCATCCATCACAACAAAGCAGCTCCCCAACCCGTTTGCAAGCACCACAGGCGCCCTCATTGTCATCATCTCCATCCATGACTATGTGATCGTGCAGTTCAGGCCTCCGAAGTATGCTTGTTACGCTTGCGCAGCTTTGATTGAGCAGCACAGCATACTGCTCATTACTCCCGGCAGTGCGAGTCGGGCGACTGGAGTGCCAGGGTTTTCTGGCACATCGAGCGCCTGCATGAGATACGACAATTTTATCCCAAGGCACCAGATAAATTTAAAGCAATCTACAACTTGACCCACAGACCTTGTGACTGAGCTTTTCAGTTTTCACACTCGAAAGAAGCATTGTGCTTGCAGGGGGAAAGCCCTCGACTCTAATATCATCCAAGATGCAGAAAATAATATTATAAAACCAATGGAGTTTGACTTTGAGCTGCAAGGGCTGCAGGTTAGCGCATGGAGCAGTTCACTTCACTGCTGCTGTCGACCCCCGCACAGCTTGATATGCTCAATTGTTTACGCGCTGCAGGGGAGCGATATCAGTGTATGGGATGCTGCGAGGCTGGGTAAGCACTTTGCACCTTGCTGACGTGCCAACCAGCTGCATGACCAGCCCTCTGGCACCACTGGTGCTGGTGACGAGCTGTACAGCTGTACATGCACACCAGCAGCACAGATGGCAGGACTTATTGAATCTGACAGCACAGGCAAGCATCCTGATGCGTACTGTGTGCTGGTTTGCAGTGCAATTGAAGGCTGTGGACTTCCACAAGCTGCGCAATGTGCTTGAAGAGTTCGGCCAACGCAGCACCGTTGCACAGGTGAGTTCAGGCACAGAGGAAAGCATGCACAGATGTGCACTGACATGTGCAATTGCTTGACAGCAGACTTTGCTGACTTCAGGCTTGCCATAGCTGAGGGCTTACACAGCAGCACAGGAACACTGACTTCCTTGACTGTTTGCAGCTACCGCGTCCTGGAGCCCATTGATGTTTCTACACACTGTCCCAACGACTACAGAGCAGCTAGCGGATACTGCAAACCCACTGCTGCTGCCTTGCACGCTTGCAGGGCTTGCGTGCACCCATCACAGACATATGGCGGCTGCGCAGCTCAGACCAGCGGCTGTACCTGCAGACAGAGGCCAACACACCTAGCAGCACGCTGCTGCTTGGTGGCCTCAAAGTTGGCAGAAAGAAGCTGTTCATACACAGGGTAGGCACCATCCAGGCTGCAAGCAGCGCTCACACACTCTGGCTGCATTACGCAGTGCATGCGCGAGCGTGCAGCGTCCAGCGCAGCGGTTCTCGTGCCAAACCAGTGAGAGGTGCTTTGCAGCAACAGTGCAGCTGCTGTTGTATGGAAGCAGTTAGCTCGGTGTCAAACGCTTGGCATGGTGTTGTTGGTGACACTGATGAGCTTGGCATGTACAGACCACAGCCAGTCACCCGCCAACGTCTGACATGTGCGTGTTGCTGCGCCCTGCAGGCCAATGGCGCTATAGCAGAGATTGAGCCGCTGTGCGTGCTGGACTTCTACGTGCATGAGCAGTACCAGCGCCGGGGGGTGGGCAAGGCGCTGTTTGAGGTGTGTCTGCACGACACAGATGCAAGACATAGCAGTGCTGGTGCAGCTGCAGCTCAGACAACAGCTGTGCACAGCAGCTGCGGCAGTTGACATGCTGGCTGGGTAGCATTGAGGTCTTGTGCTTGCAGAAAAGTCATCTCAGAGCAGCCACAACCATGTTGAACATGCTGTTCTCATTCCGACTGGTGGCAGCGCTGCTTGTGTGCAACGAGCACCTAATGTACTGTGCTGCCATGGTATGCTGTGTGTCTTGCAGCACATGCTGGCTGCTGAGCAGCTGTGCCCAGAGCAGCTGGCATATGACAGGCCCAGCCCCAAGCTGCTGTCATTTGTGCGCAAGCACTACGGCCTCAGCAGCTACGTGCCGCAGTCAAACAACTTTGTCGTGTTTGAGCAGCACTTCCAGCACAGCAGCAGCAGCAGCGAGCACGGCCGCAGCAGTGGTGCAGGCAGGTCCATGCGCAGCAGCAGGGACTCCTCTGCGGGCGGCGGCATGCCGCAGCAAGCCTTCAACTGTACCTGGGGCAACGGGCGGCAGAATGTGCACATCATCGGCAGTGCTGCAGCAACAGAGCAGCAGCACGACAAGCAGTGGGTGAGTGATGCGCATCTGCATCGCTTGTTGAAATGCTGCAGGCGTTGCTGCCAACTCCTTGGCCTTGCAATGCTGCTGCGTGTGTTAGGCTGCTGTGACCAAATGCACTGCAGGCCAAACAGGACAGGACACACCATTGCATGTCGTCTGGTTGAGCTTGCTCGTGCTGCTGTTCTGCTTGCAGCTGCCCACATCAGTGCGGCCACCAACGCCCTCGCTGCAGCAGAGTGTGCAGCTGCATCCTGCATATGTGGGGGCCAGCAGTGGCTGGGCGGGGTCCACATACGCAGGGCCGGCAGCCACCCTCACGTCATCACTAGGAGGGCCAGGATGCATGCCAGCTGGCGTGCCAACACAGCGGGCTGACAGGCAGCAGTCAGCAACAACAATGCATACATCGCATCTCAACTCCTGCAACCAGCAGCAGCAGCAGCAGCAGCAGCAGCAGCAGCAGCAGCAGCCTGAGGTGCAGTATGCGCGTGGCCAGGGCTACAAGATGCTGGACAGGGGGCTGGTGGCAACAGGCCCAAACACGTTCAAGGGGTACGAGGCAGCGCTGCTGGGCGCTGCAAACAAGCCGGCTCCGCCGCTGCTCGCTCAGCAGGGTGCGGGCGGGCTCACTGGCACAGCTGGGCTGAGGGACTCACTGGACCACTTCGGCAGCAGCATGTGCATCAGCAGCGGCGGTCAACAGCAGCAACAGCAGCAGGCGTCAGGCAGGCAGGGCGGGCAGCCTCCCTGGGCCACCTCTGACAGCAGCGATGCCTATCCTGCAGGCAGCGGCTGGCAGTACAGGCGCGTGAGCGACAAGGCCAAGCCGCCAGCTGCTGTCTCGTACCCGCCACCGCCGTACGGCCAGTGGGAGCCGGAGCCTGGCTCGCTGCTGCCTGCTGCTGCGGCTGAGGCGGAGCGCGTGAGCCTCAGGCGGCAGGAGGAGCAGCGCGCGGCGCAGCGGGCGGCGCAGCAGCTGGAGCAATGGAAGCTGCTGGGGGCAGGGCCGCCCGGCCACCTGCTGGCGGCGCCAGCCAGCGGCTACGCGGTGCCCACGCTGGGCATGGCAGCTGTGATAGGCGGCCAGCAGCAGCAGCAGCACGGCAGCTGGGGGGGTGGCAGCCGCAGCGACGGTGGCGCTGCTGCGCTGTCGTTGTCGTGGGATGGGCTGCCGGTAGCTGCAAGTCAGAGGCAGCAGCAACAGCAGCAGCAGCAGCAGCAGCAGCAGCAGCAGCAGCAGTGCAGTTACAGCCGCAATGGCAGTGGCAGCCGCAGTGACGGAGGGATTTTGGGGTCGCGGTCGCAGCGGCCAGGGGAGCTCAGTAGTGCTGGCAGTAGCAGTGGCGGCTACGGCTATGGCTCGCGTGGCAACTCTGGTGGTGGTGTGGGCAGGGGCAGGCTTGAGAGCCGTGAGAGTGCCAAGTACCACATGGCTGGCAGTGGTGCAGCGAGCTGCCTGCGGATGGTGTGATGTGGGCAGCTGTGTGTGGTGGGGAGGGGCAAGAAATGAGATGTGCGATGCATGATGGGTGAACTGAATCAGCACCGTGTTCTTTTCAGTGACCAGTGTACACCAGCGCCATCATGTGCTGTGCCGCTGTGGCGTACGCCTGTCTGGGTGTGTGCATCTGGGTTGCTTTCATTCTGGCATGCTGCAGCTTGCGCATGGAGGAGGGAAGGGCCACGAGTTGCAGGTGTGTGCTCGTACCTGCCGTACGTGTTCTGGGAACTACATATGCATGCATTGATCTACTGGTACAGCCAAATCTCATATTTGGCACGTGTGCTGTTGCTCTGCACGACTTGTGTTTGTGGTATATTGGAATTGGCAAGGCAGCATGTCACCAGCTTGCAATGCTGATGTGCCAGCATACCAGAAGCCGTGCCATGATGTGGCGCGTGTTGTGGCAAACCTGGCTCTTGGATGCTTGGGGCAACCCACAAGTGCTTTGCAGCCTACTGTAAATCACAAAGGATTTGCAAACCACTGTTGAGAGCCTGCATAAACAGCCTGAGGTACCGTGTATGGAAGCGTGATCCATGGTGCAACACCGCTTGCTGCTGTTGACAGCTACTGACACTGCACAGAGATGATCTATGGGTGGCCAGGATGAACAGCAGGACGCTCTACTCGCTCAACCATGCAAGCCGCAATTACCCTGGCTGCAGCCGAGCGCTGCTACCAAAAACCGTGCCAGCAGCTGACACCTGCAGCTGCTGCTACTGGCGCTTGGCAATGGATATCCTGCCGCCCTGCGCTGCCACGAGTGCTCTGAACTGTGCCATCTTGTCTGCCTCAGCCGCTGCCGCTGCTGACAGCTTGCCCGCTAGCTCCTCTTTCTTGGCAGCAGACTGCCGCGAGCGCCACTCCTGGCGCTTCGCCTCCCTGCAGGGGCAAGAAATGGCCTAGGTTCAAGCAGCGTTTACCAGCCTCTAAGGCATGCTGGGCTGAGACTGTCAGCAGATTTGTCCGGCTTCAACAAAAGTGTTGCATTTGTTCATGAAATGTTTCAACGTCCCACCAGGCACTTACAGCTGTATATCTGGCACTACATAACAAACATGGCCCACCACAAGCAGACACGCGCCAGGCTTTAAAAGTCCGTGGTCCATGGATGTCAGATCTAGGCATCCCGCAATCAACGCTGCCACGCACACAGCTGTCTTGCCGCCCACCTGGCTTTTGCAGCAGCAAACGAGTCGTCGCCGCCCCCGCCCATCATGTCGCCACCACCTGTGACTGGCACTAGGTCTGGGCTGCCGTCGCGTGCACGTGCAGCCTCACGCCGCGCCATGCGGGCCTCCACCTGCAACAGCAGCAGCAGCAGCAGCAGCAGCAGCAGCATGTTCACACCAGCAGCTGTGGGGCAGCAAATACACACCAGAACACACCTGCTGCGCTAAACAGTGCACCCCCAAAAAGCGCCTCACTGAAGCAACGCACAGCCACAGCCACTGCCAAGTCAAGTTGCCTACACACGGGCCGGCAGCCATCCCCAAACAGCGCTACTGCCTCAAGCCTCCTCCTGCAATGCACCACCCATCCAACCCTTCCTGCAAAGTCATTGCTTCAGCAGCGCAACACTGTGCACTGCAGCTGCTGCTGTATGCTTAAGTACTGCCGGCTGCTTGCACATGTGCTTAGTCTATCGCGTTGCTCACCCGCGCCTCATGCGAGCCCCCTGTGGCTTTGGGCAGCAGGTCATCCAGTGCCTCGCTGATGCAACACACAGCCGCTGACACACCAAAGCGCCTGCACCCGCATTGATGCGCACAGACTGCGGCCTCACACCTCGTCCTGCACTGCTCTGCCAGTCGAACCTAGCTGTGTGAACACTGTGCATCGCAGCTGCTGCAGTATGCGCTGCAGACTGCTTCAATATATGTAGTTTGGGCGCTCACCCGCGCCTCATGCGAGCCCCCTGTGGCTTTGGGCAGCAGGTCATCCAGTGCCTCCTTCTGCTCACGCCGCCAGCTGCGCCTGTCAGCAGCCTCGCCAGCCCGCGCAGCAACACGCGACTCGGTGTGCCTGGCAGGAGGGGCACGCGAGGAGACAGGCGGGTGTGCATGGATGCGCAGCAGCAGCAGCACATAGAAGGGCATCGGCGATGGGCTTGCAAGAGCACAGCAGGTAGGATTCCCCTGCTGCAGCAGCCGTCACAGCTATTGAGCTGCAAGCCCACTCTAGTAAACACTGCATGCGCTGCCGCAACAAGCGGCCATGGACCATCAGCACAGAGTTGCTGCAGATGCTGCTTTCAAAGTATAAGCCAGCCAGCCAGCCAGCCAGCCAGCAAAAAAGCAAGCCTCAGGCCCACTCACTGCTGCTTTTGGTCTTGCAGGAACGCTGCCATGCCCAGTTTGGCCCCAGCAGCAGCAGAAACGCTGCCGCCTGCAGCACCTGCCCCGCTGGGCCTGGCCTTGATGCCCCAGTTGTGTGTGGTGCGCTTCAGCGGCGCTGCTGCCAGGCCCTGGTAGAAGCGCAGCGGCAGCCGGCCCAGGTTCCACGCCTCTGCAAACTGCTTGAACATTGCGTGGCTCTCCTCCGTGGTCAGCTCTGCGTGAGAAGAACACGCAGGAGCAGCAGGCGCACAGACGGAAGGCATGTTGTTATTGTTGTTTGAATTGCTGCATTAGGTTTAGGCATGTTGCTGCTGCATAGTTAATCGCCGCATGCCACCCTTCCTGCGCTGCACCTCCAGCAGTACAGCCAGCTGGCCTGCCAGGCGCAGCAGTTCTGCCAGACATTCCTCATCCCCTCACCGTTGAAGTACTGGTGCTTTATCTCCTGCAGCCAGGCGGTGAACTCTGCTGCACGCTCAAAGTAGTCGTCGGGCGTCAGCAGCGGCACCCCAGGAGGCAGCGAGCCAGCAGCCTTCTCCTTCTTCTCTTTGCTGCGCTCCTTGTCTCTATCCTTGCTGCCACCAGCTGCTGCTGCTGCTGCTGCTGTGTCGCCGCCGCCTGCCTGCTTGAGGTGCTGTTCTAGGAATGCCTTTGCTGCTCGGAGCTTCTCATCATCAACGTCTGGCGAGCTGTGCTTCTTGTGCTGCAGCA
Organism: Scenedesmus sp. ARA3; assembly: GCA_004335835.1. Taxonomy (NCBI): domain Eukaryota; kingdom Viridiplantae; phylum Chlorophyta; class Chlorophyceae; order Sphaeropleales; family Scenedesmaceae; genus Scenedesmus; species Scenedesmus sp. ARA3. The sequence continues at coordinate 13,552 of RWJK01001077.1, read as the reverse complement.
TAACGGGTGCAGGAAACATGCTGTTTGAATTTGTTATGGTAGGGGTGAACAGGGCAGTGGGCCTTGTAAATGAGCTTATACTTAGCTGCTGCAATCACTTTGTAGGTGCAAAGCGTGTTCAAGCAAGCAAGCCAGGCAGGCCCAGCTGTTGCTGCAGCTGTCAGGCACGTCACTCCCTGCTGTCCCACCTTCTTGTGCTTGTGCTTGTGCTTGCTGTGCTTCTTCTCCTTCTTGTGCTTCCGTTCAGGACCTGCCCAGCATACAGCAGCCAGTTAATGACGTCCCAGAACTTCAAAGAGCTGCAAGTGCCGCTTTGAAGTTTAAAAGAGGCTCCTTGTGCTGCAGCAGCACTCACTGCTGTCACTGCTTGGGGACCTGCTGCGGGATCTGCTTCGCCTCTTCTCTTTGGTGCCCATTGCAATGCAGCTTTTGCATATATTTCTAGGGACCTATGGAGCTGGAGAGACACTTCTAACTTGTGCTGCTGCCACTGCTGCTGCTGCTGCTGCTGCTAATGCTGCTGTGGCGTGTCAATATTTGTGGCCAGTGTCAGGCAGAGCCAACCCCAGGGAACATGAGCAACTTCACTTTCAACATCTGAGCAATTCAGCACAGCAAGCCATCAAGCAAGGCAACACTTTCACCACCCGAAACCACCAGGGTTGTTCCTGTGTTATGTCGTTTGCGATTCAGCCGTTGCACCAGGCCACACGAAACGCTGCAAAAACTCTGAAGCACCTGAAACAGCTGTACCGGTAGTCGTCTACATGCGTCGTTGCATCGTCGCAGGGTGAAATCCACATCACAGACAAACCCCTCCCAGCGTTCACACGGAGTACCCTGCAACAGTGCATTGTGCGCAATTACCATGGGATTTGTGCTTTAGCTATGTCTAATGCCAAGCCACATGCTGGCAGAGGCTCTGCTGGCAGCAGCGGCAGCAGCAGAGGAGCAGCAGCTGCTGCAGGCCGCGGCAGCAACAAGCGTACAGGGCAGCCACAGCAACCCAGCAGACAGCCGCAGCAGAGCAGCAGGAGCAGCAGGAGTAGAAGAGACGAATCTGGACTTCTGGTGTATGAGCAGCAGCAGCAGAGGCGTGATGATGACCAGGAAGCGAGGAGCTTCCGCAGGGCGCTGCGCTTCCCCGAAAGTGAGCTGGCTGCTGCTGCTGCTGCTGCGACACAGCATGCTGCGCACTGCTGCAGCATCCTGGTACTAGCCCAGACTTGTAATGCAAGCACCTAGTCAATGGTAGCATCTTGTGCCAAGTGCATGAGTCAAGCGGTGCTTATGCCAGGCCACTAGGAGGGCCCCTCCAGCCATTCATCAGTACACAACAACGGGTCATACCGCCTCAAACCTTCTCTGCCTGCCCCTGCGTGCAACAACCCTGCCGCACTGTGCCGCAGACGAGCTGCCACCGCTGCGCCCCGACACGCCAGAGTACGCATTCAGCCGCAGGGCCAAGCGCGACGCGCTGCTGCAAAACCTCGAGCAGCTGTACGGACCCCACTTTAGTGACAGCGATGTGCGGCTGTACCGCAAGCAGCGCGAGCTGAATGCGGCGCGGCAGCGGCCTAGCAGGCGCGGCGGCTTTCCGTTAGATGACTCGCTGCCTGCGCCTGACACCTTTTTGAAGCTCAGCCTGGACTTCCAGCGCACCATCCGTAAGTGCTTGAGCATATATTGATTCGGCATGATGTTGAGGTTGCTGCGGTTGCTTGCATGTTGATGTAGTGTGGATGCAGTTGTAGGTGTGGGAGCAACGCTCAGCAGAAGCAATTGCAGCAGGAGCAGGGGTAGGGGCAGAGCATCTGTCTGTGGCAATGACTGCTTGCTCGGTGGCTTCACCTCCGGCTTTGGAGCAGCGTCAGCACCTCTGCTGCGCGCATGACACCTGGAGCATCACTGCACTCCCTCAATGCACTCCCTTCGCTGCTGTCGCTGCTGCCGCGCTGCTGCTCCAAATCGCAGTGAACGAGCGCTGCGAGGCTCTCGCAGCTGTGCTGCCCGCGCTGCCTCCATCTGCCGCCTGGCAGCTGTACACCGCAATCCCAGGCCTGCTCACACTAATGACGCTCAGCGTTGCGCAGCGCCTGCACGGCCTGGCCTACGCCACATCCCTGCCGCTGCCGCAGCTGCTGCAGCAGCTGCTGGCGTTCCGGCGGCTGGCTTTTGTGCACCCGGTGACAGTTGAGAGCCGGCTGGGGCTGCTGGCGCGTGTTGCGAGGCTGGACAGGCGGCGTGCGGTGCTGCTGATGGCTCAGCAGCCGCAGCTGTGGCTGATGGACAGCAGGCAGCTGGGGCCCTGGTGAGCCGCTGTTGACAGGCTTTTGAATCGGCACGCTGTAATTTTGCAGCAGGATTTTTGCGGCAGTTTGAAACGGCATGCTGTCATGCTGTCTTAGGGTGGTGGTGCAGTAGGCTAGGCAAGTTGGCGCTGCTGTAGCAGTGTGGTTGGCAGCTGCGTGGCTGTGGTGCTGCAGCTGGCTGATGCCTAGCTTACAAGTCGTGCTTGCATGTGTATATGATAGTGCTGCGCTGGCGTGCTGTGTCAGCATCCTGCTGTCACACGCCGCGCAAGAACACATGGTAGTGAATGAGGAACTGTGTATGCTGCTTATCGCTCACCCTTGCTACCTGCTGCTCTTCTGTGCCTGTGTGCTGCAGGGCCGAGGAGCTTGCCTTGATGCTCAGCTGCTGCACCGTGACAGCCCTCAAGCTGCTAGGCAGCTGCCCCCCGATGCTCACAGCCCCACTGCAGGGCATGCAGCAGCAGCTGGCAGCACTGTGCAGCTTGATGGGCAGCAGCAGCAGCGCACCTGCCAGCCCTGCAGCAGTGCTGCCGCTGCTGCTGTGGCAGCCTGCCTTGCTGCTGCCAGAGCTCAGGGACAGCAACAGCAGCAGTGTGATGCCTGCCAGGAGCCAGGGGCAGCAGGAGGCACAGCAGCAGCAGCAGGGACAGCAAGGTCCGGAGCAGCCAGCTGGCAGCAGCCCCATGCTGTTGCTGCAGCAGCAGCTGCAGGAGCTGCCGCGGGCCCTGCAGCTGCCAAGCAGTCTAGTGCAGCATGCGGTGCTAGACACTCCTGAGCTGCTGCAGCTGGCCAGCAGCCAAGGTGCAGCTGCAGCAGCTGCTGCTGAGGCGCTTTCGTGCAGCTGGCTGTGTGCTGGCGGGGCCGCTGCCAAACGGCAGCAGTACCAGCAGCATTTGCTGCAGCTGCTGCGCTCTCCAGAGCAGCAACAGAAGCAGGGCCGGAAGCACGGCGGGAGGCGCAGGCAGTCCCAGCAGCTTCAGCAGCTGAGTCAGGCTGAGCAGCTGCCGACAGGCAGGTACATTGCAGCGCAGGCACTTGACCGTGCAGCAGAATCATGCCAGTGGTGGAGCAGCAGCAGCAGCAGCAGCTTTGGCAGTCCCCAAGTGCAGCAGCTTCCAGCGCTGCAGCAGCTGGTGGTGCAGGCACCTGCTCTGCTGGTTCTGGCTGCAGTGCCTGCTGCTACTGCTGTTGACCAGGACTCCATAGAGGCTGCAGCAGCAGCAGCAGCAGTAGCAGCTGCTGGGGGTGGTTTGGGGCTGCGGCTGCAAGCCCTCTGCCAACAGCTGCTCGATGTTCTGCAGGAAGATGAGCTGCAGCGGCGGACACCAGGCAGCATGAACCCAGCAACCATGTGGCCACAGCAGCAGCAGCCACAGCAGCAGCAGCAGCAGCAGCCAGATGCGGGCAACACTATCAGCTACAGCCAGCTGCTGGTGCAGCTGCAAGCAGCAGCAGTGCTTGAGCCGCGCCTGCTGACTCAGCCGCCTGGCTTCATAGCCAGCCAGCTGATGCAGCTCTCCAAGCTGCTAGCAATCAGTCCCGTATGCTTGTGGCCGCTGCTGTTGCAGTGCCCTGCTGTGCTGTGGTTGACAGAGGTGCAGGTGTACAACTGCATCAGGGTGTTGTCAGGGGTCCTGAAGATGCCAACAGCGCAGTTGAAGAAGAGGTTGACAGAGCCTGGGGCGCTGCAAGTGCTGCTGCTGGACTCGAGCATTGTCAGGAAGCAGGGCAACGTGCTGCTGAGCCAGCAGCCTGTTGCAAACAACACTCTGCAGCTGCTGCAGCAGCGGCCACAGGCGCTGCTGCCTGGCTGGAAAGAGCCAGCTATGGTTGCTTCGGTGTAACACTGCGACCGTATCTGTGAGGACGCCTTGACCGTTTAATGATATTTGTGCTGACGCAGAACACGTATGCCAACCAGCGGGCGAGTTTGGTGCTTGCCACCAGGTGCTGCCACCGAAATCATGCTACAGCCCGTCCTCACACCGCCGTATCCCGAACTGAATGCATTCAAGTTCAATATCAAACGAAATAATGCATTGACAGGCAGTATCAGTGACGACAGCTTATGTTTCAAACCAAAACCAGCGTCCGTACCCTGGACAGTCCTGTTGTAGGCGGCAGGCCTTGATCATCTGCAACGCGACGTGTTACTTGCAAGCACTCCACACAACAAGTACTTACAGTGCTTCACTGGCCGTCGGCGTGCCACGTTCAGCTGATCAGTGATCCCACTTTTTGTGCTGTTCTCAACACATCGGCATGATGCTCGCAAACAAGACCCTCTCAGCTCGTCAGACTGCTGCCACTGGCGCAGGCAGGATGGTGCGCTGTGCCAGGTGGGTGTGTGCCACGCACAGGCTGTGACTGCGACGTCTGCTTGAGCAATGATGCAAGCAGACTGTGCGTCACGGACCGCACAGGTTTCACCTTGCAATGAATGGAGTACCAGCATCGCTGGGGACCGCACGGTCAAGCCAATGGGATCGCAGTTCCGAGACAGCAGCAGTAGGGTAGCAATGGCAGGTACAGCAGTCAGCATGAAGAGGTGACTCATTCACCGCCAGCATTCACAGCGACATCTTTTTTTACTTTTGTGGCTGTCTGTGCTCTGCCTGACGCCCAGCAGCCAGTCAAGCCGCAGGGTCAGGGTGCAGGCAGCACAGGAGGAGGTGCAGCTGTCTGGCGTGGTGTTCCAGCCCTTCTCAGCAGTGAGTGGCTGCTGCCGCTGCACAAGACACTTGCAATTATGTAGCAGATATCGATACACTGATGCTGCATGAGTGTGGTTGTCCTGCGCATGTTGTGCATGCATGGGGACAGTTTTGCATGGCAGGCGAAGTGAGCAGCAGCACGCATGGACCCAGGTGCATGGCTGTGCCCTTTTGGCTTCTATGATTTTTTTTTAATTCGTCACTGATGTGTTTCTGTGTGTTCCTGTGTGTGTTTGTGGCCACAGGTGCAGAGTGAGCTGGCAGTTGTGGACAAGACCAACGCGCAGGTGCAGTCCTTTGCGCGCGTCAACTTTGTGGACGTCTGCGAGGCAGCCATCAACGAGCAGATCAAGTGAGTGGCGGCAGCAGCAGCAGCCATAGCAGCAAGAGCACAGGATGACCAAGGGCAACAACTGTCATTTGCAACGTACAGCTGCCAAGAGTTAGCGCTTGACAGCGTGTGCAGCTGCCTGTGGCTCTATCTCTTGCACGCTTGCTGCTGCAGTAAGGCGCATGGAGATCACGCTTATTCGCTGCTGGCAGCTGCTATGTCCCGTACTTGCCCGCTCGCTACTCCCTTCTCAACATCACCCTTGTCCTCTCCGCTCCACTGTACATCTCTCCTCCCCCCCGCGCAGCATCGAGTACAACGTGTCGTACGTGTACCACTCGCTGTACGCCTACTTTGACCGCGACAACGTGGGCCTGCCGGGCATGGCCTCCTTCTTCAAGGCCGCGTCCGAGGAGGAGCGCGAGCACGCGGAGCTGCTGATGGAGTACCAGAACGTGCGCGGCGGGCGCGTGCGGCTGGCCAGCATCATCCAGCCTGAGGTGGACTTCAACCACGCGGAGAAGGTGCGGGCAGGGGCGGGGTGGGGATGTTGATGATTGTTGAGGTTACCTGGGTGGTGCATGGTGGTTGTTGCTGTCGGCGGCGTGAAGTTTGTGTTAGGCTGTGCAGGGCATGTCTGGACATCGGCGCGCAGGCGGCACATTTGTGTTAAGTGAGCTGTGCTGGGCCGTCACTGTGTGGAGGCACCACGACTGTGAGTCATTACGTGCTGTATATGCACTCGCCGGCGATAAGCCCCCGCGTTTGGCTGGCCAGCATCATCCAGCCCGAGGTGGACTTCAACCACGCGGAAAATGTGCGTGTTCAACCTGCGGCGCTGTGCTGCGACTTGTTTGTTGTTGATACGTATGTTGAGGCTGCATGGGTGGGTGGTGATTGTGAGGGGGGCTGATGTTGGTGTGTTGGTGGATGTGGGTGTTGGGGTGCGCAGGAAGGGTGCCTGCAGTGCCTGCAATCGCAGCCTGTGCAGGACACACTAGACTTCGGTAGCACACATGTGCTGCCTCTTCTTGTGCTGTAACTTGTGTTGTGGGTCCATATAATTCGATGAGTCATCAGGTGACGACTCACCGTGTGTGCTGAGTGTGCAGCGTCAGGAGCTCTGGCAGGGTCACTGTTGACCAGCGTGATGCTTGTGTGCTGTCTTTTCACAAGCACCGCAACGAGTCCTCATTCTGCGTGCGTGTGAAGTGTGCTCTCTGCTTTTGGGCAGCCAAGAGCCTGTCTTCTGCTGCTTTGTGCGTGCTTTGCCTGACACTGCTGTGTTGCACTCTCTTCAACTGTTTCGAACAACAATTATGAACAACCCTGAACGACTCCTCTTCTCCGCTTTTTCTGCGCTTGTTTTCTTGTGAATGCGCAGGGTGACGCGCTGTACGCGATGGAGCTGGCGCTGTCACTGGAGAAGCTCAACTTCCAGAAGCTGCGCGAGCTGCACGACGTGGCCAGCGACGCCAACGACGCGCAGATGTGCGACTTCATCGAGGGCACGCTGCTGGCGCCACAGGTGCGACGGCGGGCTGCGGCTGCTGCTGCTGCTGCTGCTGCTGCTGGTTGTATGCTTCAAGGCGGCTGTTGACACTTTAGTGCATGACCTGTCAGGAATGCGTTGGCAGTTCTGCGTCTTGCGCGATGGCATGAGCTGATCATGCCTGATGGACGCAGCCAGCGGTCACTGTAAGTGTCAACTCAACCGACCTCACCGCCGCTGCTGCTGTGTTGTTATCCTCCTGCTGCAGGTGAAGAGTGTGAAGCAGGTGGCAGAGTTTGTGAGCCAGCTGCGCCGTGTGGGCAAGGGCCTGGGCGTGTGGGAGTTTGACCGCAAGCTGGCGGCTGACGTGGCTGCAGGCCTGGTGGCGTGAGCGGGCTGTGTGTTGAAGCTGCCGCTGAGGAACTGTTATGGCAGCAGCTGATGCCCGCTTCCACTGTGTTGCGCCATCCTTTCAGTGTTGGGTTGTATTGTAGGCGTTGGTAGTGACTGCCAGCGGCAATGGCAGCTGCCATCTTGGGATGATGCAGCATGATCAGTTTGGATGGGTGCAACTTGCAGCAGCGAAGGAGCTGTCTGTGGGTGCAGCCAGGTGTAGTACGTCTAATCCTTACTAGGATGAACAAGTGGTTTGCGCTGACTCCCTTGTGGGTCAAGAGCATGCAGCTATAGATGGTGCTTGTCTGCATGCGGTTCCGACGAATTGGTGCTGCAGTCGTCTGCAGCATTCTGGCCTAGATTTGCATGCCTATTGCACATGGATGTAGAGCGCTGAGGGCTGCCAGGCTGGCAAGCTGGCAGCGCAACACATCAACTGCAACTGGGCTAACTGGTGGGCTGCTACATACACCCCAAGTATTAGTCAACATGTATTGTGTCTTGTGCATTGGCGTACACTGCATTGATTGAGGCACATTTCAATGATTGGCTGTTGTGCCTGGTACCACCGGTTGTATGTTAGTGCAGCATTTGCTCGGTTTGATGCCGTGGTGTGCTCTGCCTTTTGCCATGTGGACACACCTGCAGCTACAAGAATGCACATGGTCATGACATGCTTTCCAGGCATGCCATGCATATACATTCACAACACGTGTGATCGGCCAAATCATACCCCATTTATGTAAATTACATATTGCTACAAGCGCTTATGTAAATTACATATTGCTACAAGCGCTTATGCCTTCCTCTACATGTCCTGCACTTGATGCGGTTTATACTAGACCCTCTAGCAGTTACAAAGTGACTTTGTGAGTTAGTGATGTTACGAGCGGTATCACAGTGTACACTTTGCTTCGAGAATGCGGCAGAATAATCATAGCGTACCTACTTGATCTTCCCGGCCGAGTACAAGTTGGCTCAAGTAGCCAGTGTCAGGAATTTGCAGAAAATTGTGCGGTTGTGCTTGCACTTTGCTGAGCTTCAAAGGCCCGCTGTGCACTAGGGGTGCGCCAAATATATGTGCAATTGACTTCTGTTATTAAAGACTGTTCCGCTGTCTTAACAGCAGTGAATGGTCCCCTAAAAGGAACTTCCGCATCGGTTCCTGTCAGACTGTGGTGAGGGTTTTTCGCATAACAGTGTTACTTACCAGCTGGGCAACTCATATATGTTGATGAAATTGCTGAAAGGTTATTCGTCCAGATCGGGAGTCTTGCCTTTACTGTACGTCTGTTGCCAGGCCAGCAGAGTCAAGTTACGATCTCAGCACTGCTATCCTAGCGGCCTGTTGCCCTCAATTTGGCAATGAATAGTGCTACGCTACCCACAGGTATCAATAGCAATCACGTTATCAGCAGGCGGCCTCACATCGCCTTTGCATGCATACGAGCAAACTGCGTGCGAGCCCCGGTGACCAGTTTGAGGAGACCTGGCGCTGCCAACAACGAGAAGTTCGTGAGATCTCTGACATCAGCCAGTTTAAACAATCGTTCTAGGTGCGCTACAAGCGATAGACCGCTTTCAGATGTCTACTGCAGCTGGCTTGTCAACTCAATGGTACAGCAGCACCAACATTCCTGCTTGGCCTCTCCGTGCATGCATGCATATGCAACGCAACAGAGAATTAATTATGTGCACATTATCCATAATATTTGTTGGCAGCTAACAGCATACAGCGCGTCCTTGGTCACAACTGCCTGCCTCGACATGCCTGCTGATGTCCTGCAGGCTGCTGCGCAGCATCATCCGCGCCTCCCTACCAAATGATGCCGCCAGCTCAGCAGACAACAGCCACATACCTCTGCCCTATGCCCCTTTCTCTGCCGAGCTGCTGCTGGCAGTGGCCAGGCTGGGCCACCTGGAGCGCTACAGGCAGGAGGTGGCCATGTTCCATGAGCCAGGCGGTGCTGCTGACCTAACGCGCTGCGCGCTGCTCATCACCAACATCTTCCAGCCCCAGCTTGACCACAGGTCCGCGGCTGTTCTGTGGTGCGGGCTTTTCATTTCTTGGCTTGGCCTCAAGGCTTCAGCCATGTATGTATGATCACGGCAGCCTGTTGTTTTGTCTGCAAGTTTGCCACCCGCTGTTTAGCAGAAGTGCTGCCGCCTGCAATCAACTACTACTGATCTGCCTGACACTTTGTGCCCCACATTGCAGGCCCTACTATGAGCGCCTGGAAGACATGGTGGCCCGTGCAGCCCTGGCAGCACTCGCACCCCCCAACAGCACGAACAACAACAACAACTTCGCTGACTCCGGCAGCAGCAGCAGCAGCAGCAGCAGCAGCAGCAGCAGCAGCAGCAGCAGCAGCAGCAGCA
>RWJK01001076.1:25904-68567 GCA_004335835.1 Scenedesmus sp. ARA3 | reverse complement strand
GGCCAGGTCCTGGATGCCTTTCGTGGCTGCCCCTCATGGGGCTGTCTGCATGGTCGTGTGACAACGTCTCTTGGTACAAGAGACCTTTTGTGGAGCAAGTGCACAGTTATGTAGGTCAGCGTCCCCTTGTAAGTTGCTTGCTTCAAAAAAAAAACAAGGGCTGGACCTAGCAACCTTGAACCAATCCATGAAACAGATCCATTGTTTTTTTTCTGAAGCAAGCAAGTTACAAGGGCTGACCTACATAACTGTGCACTTGCTCCACAAACACAAACAGATCCATTGAGAGGATAAAGCAACCTGTTCCGCGCTCAAACCTCAGTTCTCTTGTACCAAGAGACGCTGTTTGGGTACTCGATCAAGTCCTGGATGCCTTTCCGGGCTGCCCCTCACGGGGCTGTCTGCAGGGCCCGGTGAGAGCGTCTCTTGGTACAAGAAAACTGTCGGGTGAGGGGGTGCGATGGTCACCTGCTTTGCTGCTGCACTAGCTGGTGGTACTCATGTGCCAGCAACGGGTGCCACATCATTCCAGTGGCACTCTGCACAACATCAGCGCCAGCCTCCAACATATCCACCGCATGCTGCGCACACATCACGCCGCCCACCCCAACCAGCGCCAGCCCCAGCTGCCGCCTGTCGATGATGCGCCTGGCCGCCCGCACAAACTGCAGCGCTGCGTGACGTATGGGCGCGCCGCACACGCCGCTGGTAGGCCGGTCGGGGCCGAGGGCTGGCTCACCATCTGCGGTGATGATGGACCTGCAGGGACGGCAGCGGCAGACAGCAATCAGTGAATAAGGTTCTTGCCTGAGAAAGCTTCCGAGTCTGGGCACTCGGTCAGGTCCTGGATGCCTTTCGGGGCTGCCCCTCACGGGGCTGTCTGCATGGTCGTGTGACAGTGTCTCTTGGTACGAGAGACCTGTGGGGTGAGTGCGGAACAGGTTGCCTCACTCTCTCAATGGATCTTTTTGAGGAGCAAGTGCACAGTTACTTAGGTCAGCCCTTGTAACTTTCTTGCTTCAAAAAAAAGAGAAAGCTTGCCACCAGCAAGAACATAATTGCTGCAAGCAGTGTCCTCACTGAGACATGTAAGCATGGGTGTGATTGCCTTGAAGAAAACACCACTAGCTTTGCTGCAGCACAACACACTGTAGTGAGTGGCTTGTAAAGTGCATGTTGCTTTGTAAGGTGCCAATGCTCATGCCTCCCAAGGCGACATTAGAGCCCATCTATGGGGTGATGGCGGCACAGGTTGCCTCATCCCCTCAATGGGTCTTTTGAAGGAGTGAGTCCACATTTGCTAAGTCCAGCCCTTGTAGCTGACTCGCTTGAAAAAAAAGCACCATCAATGCCTGCAGGACATGTCTACCATGCAGCACTGGCGCTGCCGCACCTGCTGAGCCCTTTGATGCATGTTTGCTGTGATGTTGCTTCCCTGTAGCCAACAAGCACATTGGGGGAAAAACCTCACACAAAACACGGACAACAGTCACGTAAAAAATGGACATCACCATCCCTTCCTGCACCCATGCACACATTTGCCGGGCCCAAGCAGCAGCCGCACCTGCTGAGCCCGTTGATGCCAGCCACGCCGCGTGCCCCAGCCGCTGCTGCTGCGCCCAGCACCGCCTCCAGCGCCGCCTCATCAGGGAAGGCGCCCACCTTGAGCAGCAGCGGCACGGCGGGGCTCAGCGCCTGCAGGTGCGTGCGCGGCAGGCAGGCAGGCCTTTGTTTAAGCAGGCAGCATTGGAAATGTCATGTCTCGGTGTGTTGCATATGTGTGCATTGCGCGTGTGTATGCAGCGCGCCGCGTGTCCTTCACACGTTGCAAGTAGCAGCGTGGTTCAACTGCAGTGCATCCAGCGCAAGCTCACAACAGCTGCTACAGGGGCGCCAGCAAGCCTCAGCAGCCATGTCCAGTGCTGGCTGTCAGACGACTCTGTTGTGCCTCAGAGCCTGGCCCCACTGCTGCTGCCTGGGCTGTGCCACATGGCTGACCTGCACCAGTTCGGGTCAGAGCAAGTGACGGCAGCAATCTCCTATGCATGTTAAACTACGTGCCCACTGCTGCGCCTGAGCTGTGCCTCGTCGCTCACCTGCACCAGTGCTGCTGTGAGCGCTGCCACCTGCTGTGCATCAGCGTACAGCGCTCCCTGGCCCTTGCCCACGTTTGGGCAGGACAGGTTGGCCTCGATTACCTTGGCCCCTGCAGGGCAGGAAGTGTATGCAATGAGCTGCAGACGGCTAGTCTATGATTCACATGTGATAAAAAGGCCATGCACAGTACTGCTACACATTCTGCAGCAAGGTGGCAGACACGCAAAGCACAACAGGCTGGCAAGATATCCTGGCAACCGGCTATTTGCACAAAGGAACGGTGGATGATGCACTGTGTGTGTGCACATCAAGCCATGCTGAACACCACAGCCTGTACTGACCTGCTTGCTTTGCCAGCAGCGCTGCCTGCACAAAGTCCTCTGCAAAGCCCACGCCATCCGGCCTGTTTGGCGTGCCAGTCACTGACACCACCAGCAGCTGCAGACAGAAACAGACACAGGCAGGTACACACTGATAGCGCTTACATGTTAAACAAAGCAAAACAGCAACAGCCAGGTAGCGTTTGTGGCTGCATGAGCTGACAGTTGCAGGTCCTTCTGCGCTTGACATGAGCAGCTTTGTGGCATGATGCTAGCCAGCACCCATCACAACAGCACCAAGCAGTCGTTTTTCACAGCAGCGTGAAGGAATGCCATGACATGCTGCTGCTGCTGCCACTGCCGCTACTGCTACTGTTGGTGCTGCTGCCGCCACACTGCTGCTGCTGCGGGCTGCCCTGGCACGCCTTCTGCCGCATGCGCCGCACCTGGCCTGGCCGCAGCGCCGCCTGTGCTGCCGGTATGTCTGCCATAAGGAAAGCTGCATCCATGCTGGGCATGCCAAAGCTGTTGGTGATGGCCACAGCAGTAGCAGCAGCCTCGTCAGGCTGCTCCACGCCTGCTGCCTGCAGCAGCAACAACAGCGATATGTGCAGCAGCAGATGAACAGAAGCAACATGCGTGTACTTCACCAAAGAGGCAAGCATACCAGGGCCACAGGTAACCGCACATAACAGCCTGCATACTACCAACACATAAAAGAGCAAATGGTCAAACAGCGTACAGCGCCCAACTGCTTGTTGCGAGGTTGCTTTGATGGTGAACAGCAGCGCACTGCTTGAAGTGTGGCAGGGCTGCTTGCTCCCTGCAAACAACGTCAATTGCATGACACAAATTATTGAGGCGGCTGCTGCATGCAGCATAGCGCTGCCCGAGGGACGCTGCCACAAATGACTTCACCACCCTCACCTGCAGCGGTGTGGTGTCGCCTGCTGCTGGCAGCTGCTTGCCGTCCGCCTGCAGGTACAGCACGTTGGGCGGCGCATGGCCTGCGCTGGCGGCTGTGCGGATGGTCTTGTAGGTGACGATGTCGTAGCCCAGGCTGGCGGCCAGGCTGGTCCACCTGCTGTCCAGCAGCGGGCCTGCAGGCACGCCTATGCGCGATGCTACCTGCATGTGACCGTGCGACACAGCCCCAACACGGGTCAAGCGTCCATTCGATTGCCAGCAGTCGCTGCTGCAGCATGCATGCAACAACCTTGAACAACGTGTGGTGGTAACCTAAACTGGTCGGATTCTGCAACTCTTGCGGCGTCAGTAGAAAGCAAGCTGTGCCTGGTGCTGGTGGTGAATCATGGCAGCATCCCCTGCTGCTGGTGCTGCTGCACTTTTGGCGGGCTGAGCCGGCAGGTCAGCTAGGCAACACATCAGCCGCTGTGCTGCGACATACCTTGTAACCAAGAAAGTCTATCCACTGATCGCTGTGCGTTTGAGGCCGTTGAGGCACGGGGCTGTCAAACTGTGGGCCTCTCGCGACGTTGTCCGCCCAGGAGGCGGTGATGTCGTATATGCAGGTGCTCATAGGGGATTTGACAATCAGGGTGAGTGGTTCAAGGTCGCTGTTGGCCCATGCACTCTTTCACTGCAGTTGATTGTCAAGTTTCGGCGTACAGGTTCCGACACTGCTGTCTGTTGCGGCCTGAATTAGTGTTGAGAGGTATTAACGGTACAAAATGCAATGAAGAGCACTCACAAGCAACCTTAGCTGTTCAGTAGCAGCGTTAGCTATACGTAGATGACTGACACGTTGTCAGAAAGCCCTAGCAATCCACTTGCTGATCACTGGCTCGTTTAGAGCTGTATACAAGATGCAGTATGCTGAAATTGGAAGTTACCATGCTCAAGGGGTACGCTAACGTTACATCCAGTTTGCAGAGAGCCCACTCCTCGCTACCCGTTGGTACCATCCTGCGTCAGCAACGTTGTCCCTGCACATACAGGCCGTGGCTCTCAGTCAAGTAAAGCAAACCTTTGTCTGACATCCACCTTGATGCTTTACTCCAGTGCGGCGTTCACACACGGCAGCAGCAGTTAGCTGCACCAGCTGCACCAGCTAACTGCTGCTGCTGCTGCTGTACTCAACATGGGTGGTGGCACGCGGGGTCTGAGGAGCAGCAGTTTCAGACGGTCGCTCAAGCTACGTGTACGCGTGAACAAGTGCGATATGCTTGCAGCAGCTGCGGGCATGGGTGGCATGCATCAGTGAACACGTGCTATCAATGCCCACAACAGTTTGAACTGTTGTTGGTGCAACCTGGTGTGCTGAATTTATCGTACGCATGACAAATGCATGCCGCAGGTTCTACACCTTCACTGCATCAGCACTGATCCAGGCAAGTGTCACCGCCTCAGCGTCTACTTATGCAATTAGGGGAGACCGGCCCAACCAGCTGCTGACGCTGCGCCACTCATGCATATCACCAACAAGGAAGTGCAGGGATGTTGACCGCACGCATCTATGCAGACTACACCAGCAGGGTTGTCGTTCGTTCAAGAACTGCCATATTATATCCGCCTGCACTGCAGGTTGCTGGGTCGCCGGTGTACACGTTCAGCATCTATGCCGCTGCGCTTGGCAGCAGCCTCGGCCTGGACCATGTGAGGCGGCATACGGGGACAGACCAGCAGCAACACCTGGCTGCAGCTGCTTGCTGTGCCAAACCAGAACCATAGGTGCTCAAACATGATGCAGCACTGCTGCAGCATGGGGTCCACCAGCAGCAGCGGTGATGCTGTGTGGCGGTGATGCTGTGTGGCAGCAGCGGTGATGCTGTGTGGCGGTGATGCTGTGTGGCGGTGATGCTGTGTGGCGGTGATGCTGTGTGGCAGCAGCGGTGATGCTGTGTGGCGGTGATGCTGTGTGGCGGTGATGCTGTGTGGCTTGGCAGTTGCTGTGTGTGCTGTGTGGCTTGGCAGCAGCAGCGGTGATGCTGTGTGGCGGTGATGCTGTGTGGCGGGGCAGTTCACAAGCTGGTTCCTTCATGGCAGCGTGTATGCGTCGCTGCCATGCTATGGCAGCACATACACACGTCAGCGTTATGCAGCGCTGCTGCTGCTGCTGCCTGCTGCAGGTGCAGCTGGAGGGCCTGGGCAGCATGCTGGCCTTTGGCAACTTCCTGGCACTGCTGTCGGGCAGCTGCTACGAGCTGATGGAGAGGCACAACAGGATGGGCCCAAGGTGGGCGGCAGCAGCAGCAGCAGCAGCAGCTTGTTCGTATTTGAGGAAGTGGGTTTGCCTCCTCGTGCTGAACGACTAGCAGCAGCGCGCCGCAATCTGGGGAGAGCTTGGTCATCAGTGGGTGCTGTCAGGGTGGGCCCAAGGTGGGCGGCTGCTGCCGAGCCCAGCCGGTTGCAGAGCTTGGTCATCAGTGGCAGCAGCAGCAGCTGCTAGATGACTCTGCATGCAGCGCCAACTGTGATGTCTCAGGAAGGGCAGCTTGTTTGTGTGGCAGGAAGTGGGGTTGCCTCATCGTGAACGATAGCAGCAGCGCGCTGCAATCATGGGGAGAGCAATATCAACAGTGGAAACTGTCCAGCAAGGTATCACTGATGTCATTGCGGTGCATCTACACTGCTCAGGTAGCAAAGCCAGCAGCAGCATTGCCAACCGCAGCAGCTGCACTGGCTGGTGAGGGTCCATCATAATCAAGGACGCTGTGGGCAGTGCTTCTCTGCTGGCGCTGACCATCAACTGGCTGCAACGCTGCTGTTGGCATTGCTGTGCATGCTGCTGTGTGCATGCTGCTGTGTGCAGGATCACGATCTGGGTGGGCGTGGTGCTGGGGGCGGTGGGATACGGTGAGGGGGCTGGCCCACTAGGGGCTGCGCATGCACGTGTTCCCAGCTGTTATGTTCCCAGCTGTTATGGGTATGGTGAGGGTGGGGCCGACAGGCACATGTACAGGCGCACGCATCCAGTAAATTTCAACTACGTAGCGTACTCCACCTCGTCACCTCAGCTACATAGCGTCAGAGTGCAGCCAGTTGGTGAGGGGCCGGCCTACCAGCTGCTGCACAGGCACAGGTTGCCAGTTGTTATGCAACTATGCAATGTACGCTCTCATTGCCTCAGCTACGTTGCGTCAAAATGCAGCCGGTTGCTGCAGCCCCTAGCAGAGCAGTGGCAGCAACAGCAGTCGCAAACTATTGCGTCCCTCTGCCGCGCAGTATTCTCACGTCACCGGCCGCTGCGCTGCTGCTGCTGCTGCTGCTGCTGCAGGCGGGCTGTACCTGGCCGCATCAGGCGCGCTGCAGCTGAGCTACCTGGGGCTGCTGGCCTTGGCCTTCGTGGCAGGTGAGGGCGGCTGCTGGTGTGTGGCTGTTCTTCAGTCCTGAACGTTTGGGTGCTTGTGGCAGGGTTGATGCTGGCGTGTGCACTGCCTTTGGTGCAGTGCATGCTGCTCGTGCAACAACCGCGCATCATGCTCACAGGGCCCCAGCCAGCTCTGCATTTGTGCCTCGGGCGCCAAGACAGCTGATCGAACAGATGCTGCGTCCCAAGGCCTGGCGCTGCCGGCAATGCTGCTGCAGGTGGTGCTTACACGCATTCTCGCCACCACCAAACCTGGAGGTTCTGATTTCACATCTGCATGCATCACGTGCTGCAGGCAACGCCAGCAGCTGGTATGACACCGCCACCATTGTGACCAACGTGCGCAACTTTCCCAACAACAGGGGCGCAGGTGAGGGCAGGCAGACCCGGCAATGCGCTGCTGTCGCAGCAGGTGTGCGTGTAATGCTGACTCAGCGGCAACGTTCTGGTTGGAGGCAGTTGCAAGCTCAGCTGTCGTGGCAAGCAGGCAGTCCATGGTGTCAGTCTGTGCTGCTACCAGTGTTTCCATGCTGGCAAACCTCGCAATGCCAACTCCTGCAGCACTGCCTAGCTACCAGGCAACCAATATGTGCACTACCTGTAGGACCTTCTGCCTGCCGTCCCCACTGTTGTCCAGTTGAAACCACATGGATGCAATCTTCCTTCTCATCTCTTCACATCCCCCGCCCCTCCACACACACACATGCAGTGGTAGGACTGCTCAAATCTTTTGTGGGCCTGTCGGGCAGCATCTACAGCAGCGTGTACACCAGCGCACTCAGCCCTGATGCGCCCGCCTACCTGCTGCTGCTGGCGGTGGCGGTGCCGCTGCTGCCGCTGCTGCTGAGCGTGGGCGTGAACCATGTGCCCTACGTGGAGGCGGCAGAGCTGCACTCACTGACCAGCTGGTGCGCCTTGGCATAACACACCGTAGTTGCGCAGCTGGCTGTTGATTTGTGCAGCACATATAGCATATCGCCACTGCACAGCTGGTTTTTATTGTTATTGTGGAGAGTTCGCTGCAGTTGGCATTATATGTGCGCATCATGTTTCGTGAGGGAGGCAGCGTATTTGCATGCACATGGAATGCTGTGTTTGGCGTGAACCACGTGCCCTACGTAGAGGCGGCAGAGCTGCACAGCCTCACCAACTGGTGCGCTTTTATGCCACAACTTGGGTGTTTTGTTATCGTCAGCGCGTCAGCGTGGGCTGCACAGGGCACGGCGTGTCTCTCTGCACATCACATGCACAGCTGGCTGTTGTGATTATTGTCAAGGCGGCGCTGCGCTTGCGGCTTGGCACAGATTCAACACGCGTTCATAGTCTGAAAATCATTTCATCCATGATGGTCAGTATTTTGCTGCTGCTAAGGTTGGAGGAGCTCTTCAAAGCATGCATGGCTGGTTTTTCCTTGTGCAGGTTGGCAGCTGCTGCGTGCGTGTAGCTGCATGCACTTGCAATGCTTTGCTGGATCACTGCTGCTGCTGCTGCTGCTGCTGCTGCTGTCAGGTTCAACCCTGAGACACGCTTCCTGCTGGCGTATGTGACCGTGGCGGCGCTGGCACTGTACCAGATGACCTCCGCACTGCTGGAGGTGGGGGGCTGGGGCTGAGGTGGTACCTGGTCAGACAGCAAAACAGAGCTGAAGCACATGTGCTTGCTGTTTAGTGTACCCCTTACTGGCGCTGTACCAGTGACCGCAGGACCTGAACAGCAAAGTGTACAGCCTTGTACATTGTGTTTGCTCATGTGACAGTTGATTTGACGAGTATATTGCGCTGCTGCGCCCCTGCAGGGCCTGGGCGGCCTCCCTTCTACAGGAGCAGCAGGCCTGGACCTGCTTGACCTGAACAGCGCGGGCATGTTTGGCCTGCTGGCGGTGGTGCTGCTGGTGCCATGGGACTCAGGGGGCCTGCGCAGCATGTGAGCGGCTGTTGCGTCTGCGCTGTCTACTGGCTCAAGCAGCTCGTCCTGTCCTGTACATGCTGCGCTTGCAGTACTCAACCTCCGGCTGCACTGCAGTCACATCAACATTGCCAGTGCCGCTTTCAGCCTGGCCGACACGGCTGCTGTCAGCCATGTACTGATATTAGATAGCAAGCTTACTGATCTTTGCATCCTGCTCTTGCCGCTGCTGCCGCAGGTATGTGCACGACCACCTGGCCGACCCTGCATCAGGGGCTCCTCACTGCTTGTGTACATGTATGTTGTCAACTATGCTGTACCATGTAGGGTCTGCTGGCCACTCTGTGCTTGTTGGACCATTTTGGGCTGTCTGCCGCTGCCTGCTGCAGCTACGTGCATGACCACCTTGCCGACCCTGAGGAGAAGGCAGGCACCATCCCCCAATGGATCAAGCAGCTGACGCACACCCGCCACCTGCCCAGCGCCACCATCCGCGCACGCCTGGACAGCATACAAGCAGCGCTGGCGCCACCACCCGGCAACAGCAACAGCGGCAGCAGCCCTGCAGCAACAGCAGCAGCAGCATCCTCGCCCAGCAGAAGGGGTGCATCAGGAAGCAGCCCGCGGCCAGTGGGCGGCATGAGGGGTCACTGCTGCGGGGTGGATGTTGCGAGCTCGCCAATGCGTGCGGTGCAGAGCGCTGCTGTGATGTCGCCAGCAGGTGGGTTGCCGTAATGCTGCTGCAGGCATGCTATAGTACCTTTACATCAAGCAAATTACGTCGATATGTATCAGTATGTGACTATGGTGCCTCCCAACCCTGGCGGGACAGCGGCCCCCCATGCTCAGCCGTTTCCCCAATGCAGCCTGCAATGTGCGCTGCTTCGTTTCTTTCACGCCCCAACTGCCTTGCAGGCCGCGGCTCTGTGGAGATCATGCTGCCAGCTGATGAGGCTGCTGCTGCTGACAGCACCTCGGCCCTCACAGAGCCACTGCTGCAGCAGCCACGCCGTGAGCAGCAGCAGCAGCAGCAGCAGCAGCAGCAGCGTGCTGAGGCAGGCAGCCAGCTTGGCAAGGTGCCCTCCGTGGCGCGCCGGGTGTCACTGCCAGGTGCAGTCACTTGGCTGTGATGTGTTTTGCCGCTGCCGCCTCCTCGTTTTCGTGTTCTAGCACCACTGGCAGAAGCATGCACACTTCGCCGGCCACTGTGCTGCCCATCAAAGGAGCGCTGCACACAGCCGCACTTGTTGCATGCTAGTGGACTCACACATGCTTTGGACGGTCATCTTCAGTAAGTTTGTGTGGTGGTCGCTAATCCAAAGTATAGGGGTAAGGGGTTGAGGGGCATACAGAGCCATATGGACAGCGACATGATCAGCTCAACTAGCCTATCACGTACTTGTCAACTTCTCGCCCGCACCACCATCGTCTGCACTGCACTTGCTACCACAGACGCCGGCCCCGCCCCCGGCAGCCACCGCTCGCCCGCCGCCGCCATCAACTGCCGCCACCGCTTCACCAACCTGTCCCTCAGTCAGGCCGTGCAGACGGGCCAGTTCTGGCTGCTGTTCTTCCTGTTCCTGGCGGGTGTGGGGGCCTGCCTGACCTTCCTCAACAACCTGGGCCAGATCGTGGTGGCGCTGGGGGGTGCCCCTGGGGACCAGGTCGTGTTCGTGTCCATCTTTGCGGTGGGCAACGCAGCAGGTGCGGCTGGTGTGCAGGAGTCTATCGCTTATTGCAGCTACGTTCTCGGCGTGCACTGGACCTCTCACGGTGTGAGGAAGGATGGCATAGTAGCGCAGGACTGCACCTTATGACGACACCGTGTTATGTGTTGCATATCGACTTGTGCATGCCCTGTATGTACCGCCGCTGCTAGCAGCGCTGCTGCTGCTGCTGCTGCTGGCCCTGCTGCTGCTGTCCCTGCTGCTGCTGGCCCTGCTGCCGCTGCTACCCCTGCCCACCATGCTGTCTGCTGATGGGCATGCTGCCTGACCAACATCCTTGCCTCCACATCATGATCAGCATGCTGCTCCTCCTGCCCTGTGTGGCGCTACCCCTGCTGCCTGCCTCCCCCAGGTCGTCTGTTGATGGGCATGCTGATATTTATCGTGCTGCTTGCTGCTCTTCCTGCCCTCTGCAACCCTGTTCCCCCTATTGCCCACTGCTGCAGGCCGCCTGCTGATGGGCATGCTGCCGGAGCACTACCTGCACACAGCAGGCACGCCCCGCACGCACTGGCTGCTGGCCACATTCGCCGCCCTCAGCGCCTCAACGCTGGCGGCAGCAGCAGCAGCACACCCGGGGCACCTGTACCTGCTGTCACTCGCGCTGGGGCTGTGCTACGGAGGCATCTTCTCGCTTATCCCGGCCATTGCAGCAGACGTGTTTGGGCTGCGGCACTTTGCAGCGACGTACTCGGGGCTGCAGACGGCCTGCGCGATCGGCTGCTACGTCTTTCCCACGCAGCTGGCTGGTGAGAGGCGGTGCTCAGCCATGCATGTTGTCTTGTGCAGCAGCAGCAGCAGCAGCAGCAGCAGCAGCAGCAGCAGCAGCAGCAACAGCAGCAGACTGTGTGTGCAATTGGCTGCTACGTGTTCCCAACGCAGCTGGCTGGTGAGCGGCAGTGGAGCAGCTGGCTGTGTTTGCTGCCAGGCGTTTGCAGGCATGTGGCCGCATGCCTCAACCCCCGAGCCACCAGCCCACGCATGCGTGCGTCTTCAGTGCTGCTGCTGCTGCCACTGCTGCTGCTGCCCAACTACTTCTACAGCCCAGCTGTGGCGGCACACGGTGCTGGCGAGCCCTGCCTCGGCCCGTCAGTTGCAGACTTATGACATTACGCCCTAGCCCCTGAGGCAATGGCCGACGCAGAAAAACTGCTGCTGCTGCTGCTGCTGCTGTCGTCCCAGGCTACTTCTACAGCCAAGCCGTAGCGGCACACGGTGCTGGCGAGCCCTGCATCGGCACCGACTGCTACGCGGCCACCTTTGTGGCTGAGGGGGTGCTGTGCCTGCTGGGCTGCGGCGCTGCTGCTGCTGTGGTGGGCAGCACGCGGGGCGTGTACAGCCAGCTGGCGGCTCACCTGAGCGAGGTGCAGCAGGAGGAGGCGCAGGACACGGTACAGCAGGTGTGTGTGGGAGTTGGAGGCAGGGGAGGAAGAAGGGGTTGCGGCAGGATGTGAAGCAGCGGGTGAGGGAGGCCAGACACAGACAAGGCAATGAAAGGGAAGTGAGGGTGGGTTGAGTGGGCGCAGCAGTGATAGGCACAATGCAGCAGTTAAGACAGGGGGAGGGGTAACATCAGCAGCTGGCGGCTCACCTGAGCGAGGTGCAGCAGGAGGAGGCACAGGACACGGTACAACAGGTGAGGCGGTAGGGAAGATAGGGGAAATAGGGTGGGGGCAGGGGGCCGGTGAGGAAGGATGTACAGCAGCAGGTAAGGGCGGCAGAGGCGGGTGCTCCGGCTGACACACATGCTGTCTGCTTGAGCCCATGCTTTTTGTGGTATGCTGTGTGCAGTGACAGGCGGGCCACCCGCTACTCAGCGCCACGGCGCACCAGTGCAGGTGGCTCAAGTTGGAACACCCACCCCCAAGCTTTTCTTATACCTCTTCCTCCCTTCTTGTCCCATGTGCATGCAGTGGGCGGCGGGCCACCCGCTTTTACTGCCACGCGTGCCCCTTCAGACCCAACCATCTCATCCACCACCGGCAGCACGTGGTGCACATGCAGCCAGTTGCCATGCGCTGTGGCTTCTTCAGTGTGACTGTTGTGTCGAGTTGTACCACCGGAAGCAGAAGCATTATGTAGCTACACGCCTATCTTCATCCCCATGCGCTGACCACCGCCTCTGCGTTCTGCTTGTGCTGCTCTGTTGTTGTATGCTGTGCGCAGTGGGCGGCAGGTCACTCGCTGTTCACGGCCACGCGTGCCCCTTCAGACCCCACCATCTCAGCCACCACCGGGGTGCCTGCCGGCCAGTACGGCCGCAGCGTGCACCGCAGCCTGGGCCACAGCAACGCAGCAGTGGCGCAGCTGCATAGCAGCAGCATGGCGCGGCAGCAGCAGCAGCAGCAGCAGCAGCAGCAGCAGCAGCCGGGCACACCTGGCAGCCCCTCTGGCCGTGCCGTGGCCGCTGCAGCGGGGCTGCTGTGATGCTGCAATATTGCAGGGCTAGGCGGCCTTCAGCATGCATCGGGGTACAGTAGAACCCAAGTTATGCAGGAGAAACTGGGTACCACCTCAGAAGCAGAGCCTATTGCCCTGGGTCAGGTTTAGTCCTGAAAGTGCACGGTATTGTATCACCATGTACAGCGCTGCTGTGCGTGCGGCATGATCAGCACACAAGTGGCACTGAGAAATGTTGGCACCCTCGCTGGTGTTGCCTAGGTGGCCTGTTGACAAGTGTTGGGTCACCCACGGTGCTGTTGGTGGTGGTTGTTCCAGATGTCAGGCAAGGTTGCTGTGAGACACTTTTGCACTGTTGCCCATCACCGTTTTGCAGCATACAGTTTTCTGCAAGCACACTGCAGCTATCGAGCAGCTGTCAAGTGCTGAGGCCATGGGCATGATGTAACTCCTTGTACTGATGACAGCTGTGTTGTTTAGGGTTTCATGTTTGGCAACGATATTCATGGCGGTGGCCACGGCCCTTTGTCTTGGCAGCCGGCTGTTCTGTAAAATGAAGCATTCTTGGTTCATGTCACACTTCAAAGCCTACTCTCCAGGCTGCCAATACCATGTCAACAGATAGTACAGGCCTGACTTTGCTGCCTGTTCTCAATTCACTGCCTGCTTCTGTCTTGCTTACGACGCAGCACATGCAAAACACCTGTATTAGCATTGAACTGTAACAATGAAGGGCTCTCAAGAAATCTAGCGACCGCGTGTAGTACACGGAGATACGAAACAGTACCGTTGCATGTGCAGCAGGAACGGTCCACTCTGACGTGCCGAGCAGCAATAGGCAGCATAAAACAGTTCAAATCCCTGTTAAGATGCAGCTGGGCTGCTGTCCCGAGGCCCTGCAGCGCCGTGTGTGGGCCCAGGTGCAGCAGCTGCAGTGCAGGCAGAGCCAGCCCTTCGAGGCCATCATCGCTGACTACATGGCCCTCATGACGCGCAATAGGGAGCTGGAGGTGAGAGCTATTGCTTGGTGGACGAGTGAGGGTCGAAGGCTGCTGTGCTGCTGCTGTGATTGCACTGTCAGCAGCAGCAGCAGCAGCAGCAGCAGCTGGGGTTGGCCTGCCATTCTGGCAAGGCCCTAAGCGCACCTCCGCGTCGTTTTATCTGCAAATAACAACTTTGCTGTCGTGCGTCCAGCCTAAGCGCTCCGCTCGCCAGGTAAGCGTCGATTTGCAACCCTCGCCCTTTAAGCTGCTGCTGCTGCTGCTGCTGCTGCTGCTGCTGCTGCTGCAGGTGCGTGTGGGTGTGCTGGATAAGGAGGCTGCTGAGCTGCGTGACGAGGCGGCAGCGCTGAGCCAGCGCCTGGCAGCCTTTGATGAGGCGGCCGTGAGGGACTTTGCGGCCAAGGTGGGCAGCAGGCTGCGCCCGTGGGGGTGGGGGCCTAGTTGAGGGCTGGGACCTAGTTGGTTATCAGGCACCTGGCAGCAGCTGCAAGCAGGAGAGTGCAGTGAAACAGTGGCTGCCTTTGTTGAGGCAGTGCAAGACTTTGCGGCCAAGGTGGGCAGCAATCTGCGCCTGTGAGGCACAGGTCAGGCTGTGAGGGTGGGGACCTGGTTGGTTATTACACACCTGGCAGCAGCTGCTATCAGAAACTGAGAGTCAAAGGGTTGCTGTCTTTGTTGGGGCTGAGAGAGGCTTTGCAGCCAAGGTGTTCCTGCCACACTGGCACGCATGCAGCGTGTGGCGGCAGCTGCACTGCAGGACGCAGCAGCAGCGGATGAGCAGTGGCTGTGCTGCTGTTGTTGGTGTGTGAGCAAGGGAGTTGACAGCGGATGGTATTGACAGGCAAAAGCAGCCGCCGCCGCCGCAGCAGCAGCAGCAGGGGCAGCAGGCAGCGTTGCTCTGGTACTGAGGCAGGGCAGACAAAGCTGCGGCCAGCATGCTAGTGACAGCAGCAGTGCCACCATCACCCCAGGCCGCTTGTTCTCAAGCAACATCTGCCGTCGACGGCAGACGTCTGCTCAGGGGCCGTGCACTTATCCCTGCCTGTGGATCCCTGCCAGCAGGACACGACATTGCGGACGCCACATCCACTCGCTATGCTTGCGCAGTTTGCGCAACTACACGTTCATCAGTAGCCCCACACAGCGAGCATGCATACTGCACCACCATTGCACATGCCATGCCAACACAGCGCTGCGTGCTCTTCTGCTGCTCGCTGCTGCTGGCTGCTGGTCCAGGCTGAGGGCTACAGGGCGCAGCTGCAGCGCGCCAACAGCGAGCTCACCTCACTGCTGCGAGACAAGTCCAAGGTGGGTGGGGTGGGTGGGGTGGTGGGGTGGGGGCGTGGTGCGTGGCACGGCAGCCGCTTCATGTGCACTTGGGAATCGTTTGCATATTTGCTGCTGCTTGAGTTCTCACAAGCCGTTCGGCAGTCTGTTAACTGTGCCAGGTGGTGATGCTTCTTCTGTGCTCACCTGGCATCCTCTTGCTTGTTGCCATGCTCCCCTGCACTGCTTCACTGTGTTGACCCCTACCACTGCTCTCCAACGCTGTGACAACTATCTGCGCACCAAGCCGCTGCAAACCTTTTGTCGCTTTGCACCGCACTCACACCTGGCCACACCCCTCCTGCACACACCCTGCCAGGCATACGAGGAGCTGCTGTCGCTGCAGCGCCAGAATGACAACCTCAAAGCCGCCAACGCAGAGGCAGCGGAGGCCGCTGAGCTGGCGTCAGGCGAGATCTCAGGCCTCAAGGCGCGCCTGGCTGAGGTCAGCAGGGCGCTGGATGATGAGAAAGAGGCACGGCAGCTGGCGGCTGCAGAGGCAGAGGCACGGTGAGCAGCTGTCCTGCGAGGAAGGGGTTTGTGAGCACCATGTGGCTGGTAGGGCAGGCAGTACATGGGCAGGCTGCATATAGAGTAGCAGGTGACGTCAGCGTGTGAATGATCATAAAGGCAGTATAGGGGNNNGCAAGGTACGGCTGGCTGAGGTGGGGCGGGCGCGGATGACGAGGAGGCAGCACGGACGCTGGCGGCTGCAGAGGCGGAGGCTCGGTGAGCGGCACAGGAGGGGGAGTGAGGGTGATGGCTGGTTGGGTTGTGGGGAGGCTGGGGCAGGGGAATGTCAGGCAGCAGAGGCCGCTGCGGCGGCTGGTACCTGGCACAGCAATCGCTTGCTGCCTCAACCCCAATCAACAATGCCCTGTAGCACACACAACATGCTGCTGCTTTTGCGATGCCACCATCGCTGCTGCCGCTGCTGCTGCTGCTGCTGCTGCTGCTGCTGCTGCAGTGTTGCCGCCAAGGTGGCTGCAGAGGCCGAGGCTGAGCGGCTGCGCGCTGACAACGCAGCCCTTGAGGCACGCCTGCACACCATGGTGGCACGCGAGGTGTGTTCTGATGTTGATGAGTCCCCTCAACCTTCATGCTGGTGTGTGGATGCATGGATGTGAATGTGAAGGACTGGGTCTGCATTACTTTCATGTCGGTGCATGGACGTGTGGGTGGCTGCACCTGCCCTGCATGTGCATGGCTGCTGCTGCATGGTCTGTGTGGATGGGTGGGTAATTGCTGTTGCAGCTGCTGCCTGCTCAAAACACGCCAAACGTGGACAATGCTGCTGCTGCTGCTGCTGCTACTGCTGCTGCTGCTGCCAGGCTGAGCGGCTGGAGCAGATCAACAAGATGCATGAGGAGATGATGGACAACGCCAAGCGACAGCAGGTGGGAGCCAGAGCACTGTGCAGCCAACTGCGGCTGGCATTGAGACATGACTGCTGCTGCACAGGCATCACCACGCCATACGCACATGGCCATGCTCTGCGCCTTGCTGAACCGTGGTAAAGCGGTCTGGCATTAAACATTCAAACATGTGTCGCCTCCACGCTGGTGCATGCAGTGTGGGTCTGCCTGCACTGCGCCCGAGCACTGCCGAGAGCAAGATGCACACAGCTACCTTGCGGCATGCATAGCCCGTTTGCGCATTAAGCAGTCACCTGTGTCAACGAAATCTTGTGGCTGCCCTGCCTGGCTGCTGCCTGGCTGCTGCATGGCTGCTTTCCCACCACCACACAAGTTGAGGCTGGCGCTGCCTCGCAGCTGCTGTGTGTATTTCTCGGCCTGCTCATGCACGTGCTTGTGCACACCAGCACGGCTGCTGCTCACCCTTTACCTCCTCTACTTCTGGCTGCCTGCCCTGCCCGGCTGCTGCCCCACCATGCAGGTTGAGTCATCTGCACACCAGTGCAGCTGCTGCTCACCCACATCTGACATCTGCATCTGCTTCTACATATGCTTCACCACCACACAGGTCGAGGCGGGTGCTGCCTCTCAGCTGCTGGGCCTGCTCACGCGCCGCAGGGGCAGCACCACCCCAGCAGCAGCATCTGCAGCCACCACCCCAAGCGACACCAGCGCTGCTGCCAGCAGGCGCACCAGCCTCAACGAAGCAGCAGCAGGCAGCTCGGCAGCAGCAGCAGCAGCAGCAGGTGGTGCTGCTGCCAGCCATGGGCAGCTGCTGTGGGGCAGCCTGAAGCAGAAGATGGGCCTACCTGAAGGGGCAGTGGGGCACCTGAGGGAGCGGCAGCTGCCGTCAGCGCCGACAAAGTTTGTGCAGGTGCGGTGGCCCCGTGATCGGAAAAGGCGTTGGTAGTGTCTCTTACGACGCAGTGATGTGATGTGTGACAGCTGCCACCAGCGCCGACAAAGTTGTGCAGGTGGGCTGCTGATTGGATTCAGCAGGTGAATGTGCACTGCTCTCATACCAATGCGCATGCGATGTTATGCACTTGCTTGCAAGCAGTGTCCAGCGTGCACACTGCATTCGCTCTGGCAGCCTGAAGCAGAAGTGGGTTTGCCTGAGGGGGCAGTGGGGCACCTGAGGGGGCGGCAGCTGCCCTCAGCGCCAACAAAGTTTGTGCAGGTGAAGTGCTGGCTAGGGTCAGCAGGTGGAGTTGCACTGTGCACCCATCAATGCAGATGTCATGCCAGCATTGTCCCGCATACAAGGTACTGCATTGGCGGCCTGCATATTGCACCCAGACCTGAACAGATGCGCCCACCTCCACAGTAGCAGCACGCACCACCTGCTGCTATCACCTAGCCCCGCTGCGCTGCCTGGTGTGTTATCAACACCTGTCACGCCTCCTACTATGCAATTATCATATTGCCGCACGCTGTGCTGCATGCCATGCCAACAACAGCTGCTTGCCGCCTGGCCGCACACAACATCTGCAGCATACCGAAATAAATGCGGGCCGCTACCCCCACAGCAGCAGCATGCATCACCCACCGCCACCGCACCACCCCACTGCTTGGCAGGCTGCACTGCTTGTGTTACCAACGGCTGTGGCCGCATGCTTGCCGCGTGAACACACCTAACCCTTCAATTTCTCTAACCACAACTTTTGCAGGCGCATGCTGGCGGCTGCTGCAGCCTGTCCTTCCAACCTCACGGCCACCTGGTGGCCAGCTGCGGCATGGACAAGACGGTGCAGACATGGGACCTCAACACCAGCAGCCACACCCATACCTACCACGTGAGGCGCGGCTGGGCTGTTGTGTGCATCATCGCAATCTTTGACTGTGTGCTGCATCAAGCTGGGCAGCTGCGCATAGCCTGTGCTGCCAGCTATAGCTGGACTCCAGCATGGAGTCGGACTCCATGGGCGCCGCGGTTCCATTATGATGTGTGTCCTCTCTGTTACAACTGCTGCCCCCGTGTGACCTCTTTGTTGGCCTGGCCAAGGTTTCTTCTTCTGCTTCTTGTTGAGTACATCATGCAATGCAATGCATGAATGTGTGTATGTGTGCGCTTGTGCCCCTGCATATCCTGGCGCATAAAATGTTGGCCCTTGATTGGGGTCCCACTCATTCTTGAGTTGTGTTTGTAACGTAACGTAACATCAGGTAACATGTGTGCCTGCCGCAGGGCCTGCTGGGCAGCGCCAACGACGTGGCCTTCAGCAGTGGCGGGCGGCGGCTGCTGGGCGCTGGCGGGGACAAGCGGCTGCTGGTGTGGAACACGGGCACGGGCCAGGTGAGGTGCAGGAGAGCCCATGTTTTCAAAGAATTCTTTCAGGCCTTTTTTGTTCTCAGATATATCTTTTAAAGCTTTGGGGCCTCTTTGTGATAGACAGGTTGCTGTGTTTCGCATGGCTGCTGACGCATGTTATCGTCCTCATGGGTTTGTAGTGCCAGCGCGGCATTGGTGCCAGAGGTTTTGACACGCCTGGGGTGGCTCCTCACATGCAACAATGCAGTGTTTTATGCTCGCTCTGAGCAGGCATCGCGGATTTGAAGCCAATTATAGCATGTTGGCAGCATAGACAGCACGCTTGTAACTGTAGCTGTTGTTACAGCTTCGTCGCCATCAGTCTGCTACTGCATGTCAGCAGCAGCATTCACGCCAACACATCAGCGGCTGGCATACATATACCTAAGCCAAGCAGTGTTGTCTTCCATTGGCACATCAGCCAGGACAACGCCACTGTCTGTGCGCGGCAAGGCCATCAGCAGGCCGGGTGCATTTCAGCAACGCCTAACGCTTGTACCAGCTGCAAAACGAGCCACATGGTGCGGAGACAGGGCAATGAGCGCTTTGACGTGCATAGCCTGCAGATGCATTTGGGTTTGCAACTAAACACTGCGGCTCGTGCGCAACAGCAACGCCTGAGCTGTTATGCTCATCAGTTACAGCAGCGCCAGCAGTGTCAACACAGCAAACTGTACACGCATTGTCAACAGCAGTACACAAACACAGCCTCCACAAACATAAGATTGAGCGCATTGCAGTCTGCCTATATATTCAAAATCGTGATTTGTGTTGACCCCCATAATGTTCCTGGAACGTTTGCACAAGTGCCACAGTACTCAATCTGTCCTGACATGCTTATTCAGCAACACCACAGTCACAATGTACCAAAACCTGAAGACTGTCCTACACCAGAGTTGTGTAGTGCAGCGCCTGATGTGGGTTGTACAGCTAGCATGTTCCACATCTGTACAGCGCAACGTCTTTCAAACTTGACAGAAAAAAAGTCGACCGTCGACTCGCTGGGCAGAGGCGACTTGCTGCATCTGCCGACTTACACTGCGGCAGGCAGGCAAACGGCACGCAGGCAGCCGGCAGAATGTCAGCAGATGCAGCGCCCTCCACTCTGCCAAATGGTGCTGCAATCGGTACTCCGCGGCTACAGCTGCTGCTGCTGCTGATGCAACACTCACAGCTGACACACCCAGCTGCTCACTGCAAAGCAGCGCCCGCCTTTCTCTGCTGGTGCTGCAATCGACAATCCCCAGCTAGAGCTGCTGCTGCCGCTGCTGCAACAACTGTTGAAACACACCCCGCCACTCACCGCAAGCAGCGCCCTCCTTCTTGCTGGTGCCGGGGCAATCAATGCACTGCCCCGGGAAATACGGCCCCATGCCAGGCCCCTTCTTCCACCCCCCGCCGCGCCCGCCACGCCCGTCTGGCGTTGCCATGCGGTTGCCTGCGCTGCTCTTGCTGCCCCACACGCTGTGGAAGCTCAGGGGGTACGGCAGGCCAAACCTGCCAGCCTTGCTGCGGCTGTTCAGCGACTTGATCAGCACCAGGGACCACTTTTGTGTGGCTTTGTTGTAGACAGGGATGACGCCGGAGGCAGCGGTGAGTGTGACCTGTGTCTCGCCGCACTTGGCGCATTCAAACTTGGGCACGGTGCGTGTCTTGCCGCCCCAGGTGACGGTTACGTTCTCTGTGGTGGGCTTTGCGCCAAAGCCGTCGATGCAGCCTGCATGCACCAAACATCACATGGTCATGCATAGGTATGCACAGCGTTGTCTGGCTGCTGGCAGATTGCAGTTGACAGTGTGAGGTATACGAGTGAGGATGTTGTCAACCGTTGCTAACAGCCAGCATCTGCCAGATTGATTGCAGTGTCTGCTGCTGCTGTCATGCCACCCGGCCCTGTAGTGCACTCACCGCAGCGGCTAAGGTTGGGGTGGGCCCACTTGCTGCTGGTGATTGGCGGCATGAGCTCAAAGCCATTGGCCTTGTCACAGTCGGTGCAGTTTGGCAGTGTCATGCTGCTCTCTGTGCTCTTTGGGGGCCAGCTGCCTCCATTGCCCGGCTTGTTGCCACCGTGGTTACCACCAAACTTTGCAGCAGTTGCTTTTTTTTTTTGCTTCCTGGCTCAGCCTCCTGCCCTTCCAGCAGTTGCTTCCTGGCTCAGCCTCCTGCCCTTCCAGCCATGCCATCCATCCCTGCCTGTCACGTTGACAGTAGCAGGCACGCATGTGGTGCAGCCGGACAGCGGCAAATCGCCCAAAGAGCCGCATTCCACTGCATCAGCGCAATATGCAGCAGCTGCTGTCAGCAGCACGGCTGCCAGAGCGAATGCAGCAGACCGCATGACGTATGTCGCTGCTCAATGACCGATACCGGTGATCCTGAGCGGTACCAATCCCCTGCATGTGCAAACACAACGCTTTCTCATATCGTCTCGTTTCAGTCCTTTCAACCTGGGTAAGAGCCGGTGCAGGTGAGGTGTAACCAGCTCGCCCAAGCCTGGAGCAATACATTGTGGGGCTGTGCTGCAGGATCGGCTGCCGACACTGTTTCAGGTTCAAAAGAAATTCACCCAGTGCAGGTCCGACTATCTAGATGGTGCAGAAGGCGGTTCGAGCATGGGCTCCGCACCTGTAGTTGGCGATGGGCGTACACACGTCGATTCGAACTCCGATACAATGTAGGTAACTCAAAATCACAGTTTGATGGTGCTATCCGTCTTGTCAGGCAACGTTTGCTCCGGTGCGGTCAGAAGCTGCAATCATAGCAGTGCTACTGTTACATTCTGTTCAAGCCAGGCAGAACCCTTGCCTCTGCTCCTTTTCTGCCCAGTACAGCACCTCTTCTGCCTGAGAGACGAATATACATGTGCGCTGCTACCTCTCTTGCGATTGCTAGCATCAGATGCAGACGTGCCTGAGCTGCACCTGATCATCTGCAGACCAGCTGGTGGCAGCTGCCACAGCTGGCACAGTTTGCCTGAATCCAGATCAGCTGATTGTAGGGTGCTCAGCAGAATTTCTGAGGCAGTGTCTTCCAGCATGATTGTGAATCTGGCCATACACCACATACGTGTGAGCACTAGGCACTGACTCGCCACCTGTGATGGCTGGCAGACTGGCTTCAAGCTGGCTTCACGGAACGGTGACCTCAGCTTCAGGCTGGCTGCCAGCTTCAAAATTTGCTGCAGCGAGCTGCTGCTACGCCAATCACTGACAGTTGTCTGAAATACCATAACAACCTAGTATGACAAATCAATTCCAGCTGCTGCATAAGCCGTCAGCAGGCAAAACTGATTTCCAGTCCATGCAATACATGCGCCAAAAGCAGTAATGCTTCACCGCATTCTAAAATCTTTGCACATGCATTTTGTGCCAAAACACACCAGTGCATTGCCTCATGTGCAAACATTGCAGTGCAGTGCCACAATCCCTGCAGGTGTTGGTGGGTGTGTTTTGTGACTCATACCAGGCCTGCAAATGAGCTGCAGCCTGCTGTACAGAGGATGAAACATGCTGAACATGACAATTGTGTTGCTTGAGAAAACCTGACTCAATGCCCTGCCAGTGGCGTTAGCCAATGTCTCCGTGTTGCATCCTTGCGTTGCGCCAACGTGCTCGACACACATTCAGTATGGTTGTGATTGAACATCGAGTAGTAGTTCATCTCCCCTGGGAGCCTCTGCTCAGCAGCTCCTGCTAGCCTGCTGAATCCCATTGATGGTATGCATTGAGTAGGGAGCAGCGCACCACGCCAGAACATGCACATTTGTGGTCCTGCTCCCA
This sequence comes from Scenedesmus sp. ARA3, assembly GCA_004335835.1. Classification (NCBI taxonomy): domain Eukaryota; kingdom Viridiplantae; phylum Chlorophyta; class Chlorophyceae; order Sphaeropleales; family Scenedesmaceae; genus Scenedesmus; species Scenedesmus sp. ARA3. Next base: position 45,956 of record RWJK01001076.1, on the reverse strand, counting down.
ACTGACTTCATCATCCAGCTGGACAGCCTTCACGGCTTTTTCACTGCAGTAACAGCAGCAAACAGGGCAACAATTGTCGGCTTGTTTGCTTCAACATTGTTGCAACAAAACATGACATCATTCTAACAGCAGTGCGATGTTGCGTCGTACCCCTTCTCCTGTTCTTTCAGCCGCTCCTGTGGGGCGCGGGGCCTATGGCGACGTTGCTGTGGCTTAAATGGTAACATGATGATGACATCATTCTAAGGCTGCCTGAACTGGCCTAGCCAACACGAAGTGCAACGCCTGTCATCCCTGCATTGTCATCTCACCAACAAGCAGCACAGACCAATGCAGGGCCTGATGCATGCAGGTGAATCTGTGTGCCCGCAGTGTACCTCTCACAGCCTCAAGCAACCATGCAGCCAACAGAGCAGCACTGCCATGGCTCCACAAAGCGCCGCTGCTGCTGCTGCTGCTGCTGCTGCTGTGGTCACACTTCAGGCTGATCAACAGCCCACCACTCACCGCATGCAGTGCCCTCCTTCTGGCTGCCTGTGGGGCAGTCGATGCACTGGCCAGGGGTGAAGGGGCCCCAGCTCTTGCCACGGCCCTTGTCACCCTCGCCCTTACCAGGCCCCTTGCCATCACGCCCCTTTCCATCGCGGCCCTTGCTGTCACCGCCCTTGCTGCCCCACATCTTGAAGGTGTCTGCAGTCACAGGGTATGTGAGGCCGTACTTTGCCGCCTTGACGCGGCTGTTGATGCCACTGACGAGCACCACACTCCACTTGTTGGCGGCCTTGTCGAAGACAGCGGCGATGCCGTTTTTGGGGCTCAGGGTGACCTGGGTGTCACCGCACTTGACGCACTCGAAGACCTGGATGCTCTTGGTCTTGGTGCCCCAGGTGGCAGTCACGTTGCCGGTGACCTTCTTGCCATAGCCAGCCATGCAGCCTGAAGGGCAGCAGCAGGCACACACGGATTGGTGTGAAGCACTTGCAACAAGGTATGCTCGAGGCATCATGCTGCTGCTGCTACTGTGTTTCTTGCATTGGCTGCTGCTGCCATTGCTGGGCATGTAGCCTGCTTACGCAGCAGGAACATCAAGCTAATGTTCTGGGAGCGCTGCTGCTGCTGCTGCTGCTGGTGGTGCCACTCACCGCAGCGGGCCATGGAGGGCTTGCTGGAGGAGCTCTCACTGGCTGGCCTGCTCTTCAGCTCAAAGAAAGCGGTGGCATTGCATTCGGTGCAGTTGGCCACCAGCTTTGAGCCGCTGCTGCCCCAGCCGTGCTCCTTGTCCTTGTTTTTGTTGGAGAGTGGCGCGGTGGCCTTCTTGCCAGAGTGGTTGTCACCGCGGCCTTCTCCCCAGGTGACATTCACTGCTGTGCAGGCAGAGCAACCAGAGATGTACTCCACGTTGCCCAGCTCTGTCCCGCAGTCAACAGCAGCAGAGGGTCTGGAAGCGACGACCAGCAACAGCACGGCTGCCAGGGCAGCGTAGGCAGCCCTCATTGCTGGAAGATGCTGTCTGTGAAAGGGTCGTCGCAGGGCCTTGCTGCCAAGTGATTCCTGCAGGCGCAAAGCACGATCATACGTTTTCAAACGTTCTTATTCGTTTGTTTGGCCGTCCGAATGGCAGGGTATAGATGGGCTGAAAGCGAGAAACCCGTCGAAAGGTGATACACGCCTTCCAGCCTGTTCAAGGGAGGTTTGGATGCTGCTTACAGCACACACGGACTTTTCATATATATTATGTTTGCACCATACGTCGTTTGCATGGAACTGAGGCTTATCTGCATTGTATGTGCTGGTGAAGATCGCACACACCTGCACAGACGGATGTAAAAGACGCCGTGAAGTGCGGAACAGCTGCAATGACCATTTTCTACAACGCGCATGAAGTTGTAAGAGCGCATCAATGTCACTCTCAGAACCCAACCGCAGGTGCTTGGCTCATTCGCTCGTCATCATGCTGATTCGGTGATCGATCTTTTGAAGGTTTCACCTTTCTGCATGCCTTTGAACTCGATTGTGTGGTCTATGAACCAAGGCTGGCTACTGTTCACCTCGTCTGCACTGCCTGGTCACGTCAAGTACAGCAGTACACAACTCAGTTGGTAATGGGACACACGGTGACGGTCTGCAGCCAGGCGCGTGTGCTGTCAGGGCCCACAACTCCATAGCTGGAGCACTTTGAGGCAATGTAACAAGTAAAGCAAAGCGAAGGCTGAGCGCATGCGGCCAGCTGCAACAGGCACATCACGGCTGCACATTCGACTACCCTCCGGACATCATGGCGGCAGTGCTGGCCAGCGGCTGGCCAGCAGCTGGCCAGCACGGACTGCTGTGATGATTGCAGCGGTTACGTCTCAGGCTCAGCTGATGCGCCTTACGCAAAGTTGTGGGCATGAAAGCTATATTGTTGTACTCTGCCACCGGCCGCCCACCAGCTGCCCTGGCACCACCACCCCGAACACACTGCGCCTGCTGCTGCTGCATAACATTGCCTGCTGTGCCTCGTGCACTGCTGCAGGTCGTGCACACGCTGACCGGGCATACCAACGCAGTGAGCTGCGTGTCCTGCAGCCCCCTGGACGAGGGCCTGGCTGTGTCCGCAGGAGAGGACAGGTGCCTCAAGGTGAGCAGCCAGCACCTGATGTGTTATTTGGGCAGCTGCAGGTGCCTGTGCCGCTGCTGGTGATGGCTGCGGCAGCATGCAGGGGCTGCTGGAGCTGCCAAATGCGGTAGTAGCACGATAGGGAAAGACAGCAGCATGAGCAATCAACGGCACAGCTGGAGCATGGGAAGGCCATTGTGCATGTTGCACACCAGTCATGCAGCATTGGAGTTGTTGGAAGTTCAGCGTTCTGTGGTTGTGCTGTTGCAGGTGTGGGACCTCACGCGCGGCTACAGCAGCCGCAGCCTGCCCTGCACCAAGATGCCCACAGCGCTGTGCCTCAGCAGCGACGGCTGCACACTCGTCACTGGTGCGATGCGCAGATGGTGTCTGGATTTGAGCGGTGCTATGTTGCTTATCTGCCCATTTTTACAATGTAAATCCTCTGTGTATGACAACAACAGGACCTGCAGCCAGCCAGCTTCAGGGGTGCTTGTTTGCACTGACTCGTGCTTCTGCTCGGCTGTTGCTGTTGTTCTGCTTGCCCTCAGGCCACCTGGACGGCACGCTGTGCCTGTGGGACTTGCGCCAGAGCAGGGCAGGCAGTCAGCCACTGGCAGAGGTGCGGCGATGCAAGACCTTCGCTCTTCATACAGGTGTAGATGTGCCAAGATAGACACACTCAGCACTCGGCAGGGCAGCCAGCCAGCCACTGGCCGCGGTGAGGCCACAATGGCTTGTTGTGCTCTGCATGGAGGCTGCAGGCCTGCTCCACAAGAACGACGTTGCGGCACTGCCTATTGCCACAATGCTAGTAGCAGCCTGTGTGTGGTTTACATGTGCCAGGGTAAACACATTCAGCACTCAGCAGCGCGGACAGCCAGCCACTGGAGGAGGTGAGACGGTGCAAGACCTCTTCTCTGCATACAGGTTTAGATGTGCCAGGATAGACGCACTCAGCTCTCAGCAGGGCAGGCAGCCAGCCACTGGCAGAGGTGAGGCCACAATAGCTGGATGTGCTCTGCATGGGGGCTGCAGGCCTGCTCCACAAAACCGATGTTGCGGCACTGCCTATTGCCCCAATGCCAGTAGCAGCCTGTGTGCGGTTTGCATGTGTCAGGCTAAACACAGCACTCCAGCAGGGCAGGCAGCCAACCACTGCTGCAGGTAAAACAGTGCAAATCGACGGAGGCTGCAGCCCTGCCCCACGCAGCGATGTGGCAGCACTGCCTATTGCATGCCAGCGCCAATGGCAGGCTGTTTGTGTTTACCACGTGCCAGATCGACACTCCTGGCTGCATCTGCTGCTGTGCTCACAATCTGCATGGCCCCACCCCACCAGCAGCCTGTTCCCTCCAGCATGCAACAGGCTGTGTATGTGCGTAGTAGCTGTTGTTATGTATGCTTGCGTGATAATCGACGCTGCACCGTTGCTGTTGCCTGTGTCCTCTGTGCTCCTGCTGCAGGTGCGCGACCACAGCCAGCCCACTCAATCAGCAGCCTGTACTATCTAGCATGCAGCAGGCTGTATATGTGCGTAGTAGCTGTTGGTGCACTTGTATCACAATAATAGCTGCAGCACCGCTGCCATTGTCACACCCTTTGCTGCCTGTGTCTTCTGTGCTCCTGCTCAGGTGCGCGACCACAGCCAGGCCATCCTGTGCCTGAGCCCCACGCCGCATGCAGACCGGCTGCTGACCGCCTCCAAGGACAACCAGCTGCGGCTGTGGGACTTCAGGCAGCTGGGCACGCTGCAGGTGTGCACGGCAGTACGGCCGCATTGAGAGATGTACGCATCAGCACTTCCAGATGCATGCATTGGTGCGCTTGTGTGCTTATGTGCTGCTGTGGGACTTCAGGCAGCTGGGCACGCTGCAGGTGTGCACGGCAGTGATCAAAGATGACGCATGCACCAGTGCACTGCTGGTTTGCGATGCTGTGGGACCCTCGGCAGCTGGCACGGTGCAGGTGCACCCGGCAGTACGGCAGCGTAGGGAGATGCGCGCATACAGGTGCGCACGGCGGGTTCAAAAGTGACGCAGGCACCAGTGCACTGCTTGTTTGCGGTGCTGTGGGACCCACGGCAGCTGGGCAGGTGTGAGCAGCAGTGTAGGGTGTGTGAGCAGCAGTGTAGGGTGTGAACGCATTTCTGTGTGTTGCCGGTGCATGGCGCGCTTGCTGATGCGTGTCAACATATTGGCTGACCCTGGCTTACTGCCCTCGGATGCTGCTGCTGCTGCAGGTGCTCAAGGCTCCCCACTTCACCATCGGCCACATCGGCAGCATGGGCCGGGGCAAGTGCCATGCGGAGATGAGCGCGGATGCACGCTTTGTGGCGGCAGGAGCAGCAGATGGGCAGGTGCGGCACACACAAGTTCACATGCATGGATGCCCCCCTGCAGAGCCGGCAGACGTTGCATTCGCTTTGCAGCAGATGGGCAGGTGCGGCAAACAGAAGCTGCCGGCAAGCTGCAACCTCTGTCTGGGATGCGTGGATGACCCCCTTGCAGAGCTGACAGATGATGCGTGTGCTTTGCTTGGCCTGCTGGATGCTGGGCTCTGCTTGTGCTCAGCAACAAGTGCCGCTACCTGCTACGCGATCAGCAGCCACACCACCCTAGGTGCAAATGCTTTCCAGCACTGTTGCATGCACTAAGCACAGTCGGCTCGACCTCAACTGGCTGCATTTTTGCTGCAGGTGTTTGTGTGGGACCTGCAGGCAGCGCCTGGCAGCGCAGCAGCAGTGAGCCAGCTGAAGCACCACAAGGAGGCGGCTGTGGCGGCTGGCTGGAGCGGCAACTGCTGCCAGCTTGTCACGGCGGACAAGGCGGGCGGAGTGGCCTTCTGGAATTGCCAGGATGTGTAATATAATGTCTGCTCCTGCAACGAGATGTGCAGCAGCCCATACTACTCTAACACAGTGAGAGCGATGCTTTGACACCCCTGGCATGAATCCTGTGTGCATGGCCCAGGCAGCGTTGCGTGTGGTTGACCACACTGATTGGCACACTGTACGTACAATAGCCTACTTTATATACTCTGAGTTTTACTGGCAGAGGTAACGGGCTGCACCAATATGGTATGCAACAGCAGGTGTACTACAGAAGGTTTTTTTGTTACCAGGGGGGATGCAATCCTACTGGCTTGCTACCACAGCACGATTGAGCAAGCCCAATTGTCGGTACTACTGAAGGTTAGTAGTAGTAGAGGTGATATGACAGTTTTAGGCATGGTGTAATGCACAACCGTTCACCTGCAAGCAATGCTGGTCCAGAAGCCCCCCTGCCAGAGGGCCAAGCCACTGCAAGAACATTGCATGCTTAGACACTGCAATGTCTTTTACTTCAGCAGTGATGCAGCTTAAGCTTTGCCAAAGCCACGGTGGCCCTAGACTGGGAGCGCTTTGCCCAGCATTTGGCTGACATAGGCTGCGTGAATGCCGCTATACCTTACGAGCGGCTGCCCCACGGCCAGTGCCATCGGTTTGCGGAAATTGATGTGCCAAAGGCATTGTTACACACATGACAACTTGATTGTGTTACCATCAACATCAGCAGGATGTACACCCGCAACACACAGCTGCCGGCTTGCGAACATGACCATTGCTGCTTTGACTGACGCAACAGATCAGCCCCAAAATGTCACTCAGCGATGACGGCTGTGGGCACCCACAAGCTTGCCAGGCTTGCATTACCGTATGATATAAGCACTGGCATGCTTGCAGAATGACACTGTCGTGCAACGTGGGCGTATCAGCTGAGCCAAGCACAAGTGCTTCGAGGTCCTGCCTGGCCTACAACCTACGCTGCAACTTCTATTCTAAACAGGGACTGTCTGTGCCAGTCAGTGCCAGTAATATGGGTAAGAACTGATCAGGACTGATCAGCAACCACAGCTGCAAAAGCACACGTACTGCGCTGAGCGCTGACAGCAGCAAACTTGCCCACGACAACGTGGTACACAGCACTCGCTGCCACAGGTGATGACATTGGTGTACGGCCTTTGCAACCATGTGCTGGTGGGCACAAAATAAAAATGCCATAAACCACACAGCAGCAGCTGCTATGCCTGCCGATACTGCCATGAAGCATGGCAAATGAAATGTCAAGTCAAAGGTGTGTTGCCGTCCGCAGCCGAGGACAGTAATGCTCCTCAGCTGCTCCGGCTGCAGAAACAGGCGCAGCCTGCAAGTAAACAGACTGTCGGTGAGGTCAGCAGTGCCACTAGAGACAAGAGAAGGTGCTGACTGCTAACCAACACGTGCCACTTCAGGCTGCAAAATGCAAGCCGCCTGGCTATGCAAGCACATGCCAGCGCAACACATGTGGGCTGCTCGAACACAACCAGGGTCCTGCTGCCACCGCAAAGGTGCTTGCACCATGGCAAGCGCAGTTCACGCAATCGTCATAGCCACACTCAGCAAGTGCAGCTCACACATTGCATCCTCGCTGGCTCGCTCATGCTGCCAAACAAACAAGAGAAGAGCAGCCGTACTATGATTCTTTGGGTAAAAGGCACCGCTGCCTGTCACCTCCTCTCCACTGCATGGCCCCTGGCAAAGCCTGCAATACCAGCCAGCCACAGGTGGCTCCCTACTGTACACTGCTACATTGCCAACTGCACAGAGCACAGCTCCAACACCAGCACGGCAGCTGGGTGCCGACACGCCAAGCACCTCACGCCTCCTTAGCTGCACACTACCATGTGCATCCGGATACTGGCCGATGCATCGTTATATGGATCCAAGTGCCGACACGCCAAGCGCCTCACACCTCCTCCTTAGCTGCACACTACCATGTGCGTCCGGGTACCGGCCGATCATGCATTGTTGTATGGATCCAAGTGTTGCCCAAGCCAGCCTAGCGCACGCACGCAGCTGGGGCCAAGCTCACAAGCGCTGGCAGCTATCATGCAGTGCTGCCAGCAACTCATGGCATTGCAGCACCAGGCAGTGAAACCAGGTGCATCCTACCAAGCAAGCAGTACAAGCAGACCTGGGTAGTACAACCAAACAAACACACATGCTGGCACTAGAGCCAGGTCAACCTGCCGCTTCCGTAATCCATGGCATCGCAACCCTGATCCAATGCAACTCTTCTAGCAGGGGCGACCTAGCAGCTGCCCCTGACTCGCCACACAGACAAACCACCTAGCGTGGCAAACAGCAGTGCACCGTCATCGCCTCGGGAAAAAGACATGCAAGCTCTGGAAAACACACTGTAAGATAGCTTGCTGCGTGCAAAAAGCTGTGGCACAGCAGTAACTTTTTTGATTGACTGAAGCTACCAAACCAGGCAGCCCATCAAGGGGTTTTAGTGCGCACAGCAAAGACCCCATGTGCAGCAGCGTGCTAAAGTCATAGCGTGGCGCAGCAGCAGCAACATGGCTTGCTAAGTGCGGCTGCTGCTGTTGAGGCAATGTACAGACAGGTGTGCAGCACACCAATCGGTTGGTCAAGAAATCACGTCCCCAAACCATCGCGGGCCTAGCTAAAACCTGTGTGCTACTCTGCCTACTCAGTTTCAGTCCTCCGCCACTGTTGATGTATAACCAGGCACAACATTGTGCACCAGCCATCGTGAGTGCATGGGTGCATCCATCCTTCCAATCGGCCGCCTCGCCACCACGCAGGCAACCCGAATAAAGCCACCTTGGGGCCCGACCCACCACATGCAATGCACGAAAAACACTGCCCGCAAGCAAGCAGCGTTGCGCACACAGCCAGGCAACAGCACAAGGAGATACGAGATGTGCACACCACACACAGCCGTCAGCAACAGAAACACTCTGCCATCAAGTGCTCGACATGCGCCAGGACTAGCAGCAGGGCACCTGCACTGCGTGCGGCATCTCCTTGACGTCCGTCTTCTTCAGGTGCAGCGCCACCTCGCGGCAGCAGCTGCGGAGCTGCTGCAGGATGCTGTCAGGCAGCGTGGTCACCACCTGCTGCATCTGCTGCGCGTCCTTGGCAGGCAGCATGCTGGTCATGCTGCTCACGCCTGTCAGCACAGCACGCACAGCCAGCGCCAGCTGATCATTCAGCTGGTCTGCATCTGCCGGCTGCTGCTGCTGGCTGCTGCTGCTGCCTGCAGGGCGGCCCTTGAGCTCCGCCAGCTGCCTGTCCTGCTGCTCGATGTGCAGCACCTGGCTCTGCAGCTGCTGCGCCTGGTGAGCCAGCTGGTGCGCCTGCGTCTGCAGCTGCTGGGCCTGCTTGGAGATGGTGTCCTGCTGCTGCTGCAGCTGCACCTGCTGCTGCTTCACCACGCCCTCCAGCTGCCCGTTGCGCTGCGCCAGCTCACTGTTGGCTGCCTCCAGCGTGTTGAGCTGGCTGAGGCGCACGCTGAGCTCGTCCACGGTGCCCTGCAGGTTGCAGTACTTCTGCTTCTTGCGCTCCCTGCAGCGGCAAATGCAGCAGCCGAAGAAAGATGTCAAAAGGAGCAGTCACGGTATGTGCGTGCAAAGGTCTGAAATGCATGCTGCAGCGCTGAATGCAAGCGTGCTGTTGTGCTGCCACCAGACACCTCGGATGTCAGCTGCTGTGCTGTTTACGTCATAGCCACACGGGGGTGCATTGACACCAGATCATGCAGCTACATTGGCCATTCGATTCCCCACAATACACCATGCCACGTGCACCACACAATACATGCAATATACCTGCACTCCTGCACCTGTATGTGCTCACCTGTAGCGCTGCTGTGCCAGCCTGTTGAGCTCCTGCTGCTTTGCATTCCTGATGCGGCGCCTGCGCTTGCTGGTGCCCTTGCCGCCCTGTGTTGCTTCGCCATCAGATTCGCTGTCAAGCAGGTCTTGCTGCTTGGTTGACGCCTTCTGCCGAGAGGACTTGGATGCTGACTGCTGGGGCTGCTGCTGCTCCTGCTGGAACGATGTTGCTGCAGGCGTTGCTGCTGTTGCCGGCTCTGGCTTGACAGCAACTGCTGCGGCCGCTGCTGAGGGCTGGCTCACTGCTGCTGCATTGTTGTCAACCTGCTGCAGAGGGTCATCAAGCCTGCAGCAAGAGTGGTGCAGTGCAGCGGATCAGTCAGCGTGCTGTGCTGTGTGGACGTGAGCAGCTCTGGCTGCTAACATAGCGTTGACTCTGCGCAGCACTCACCCTGCGTGTGCGTGCGCTCCCGCGTCGTGCACTGTGTACTCAGGGTGTGATCGAAGAGCAGCGCGCAGCAGCTGGTCGCGATCTGCAAGGGCAAACAAAGACGGGCGGGCAAATCGCAATCCAACAGGTCAGCCTGGGCCAGCCTGACGCCAAGACAACGTCTACGCAGCATCAACGTCGAAAATACAATGAGGCGATGGCTTTTAGCCGTGCATGCGGAACCCAGCAACAGCCATGGCTGCAAGCTGCACCTCGATGCTGCTGCGGGAACCGCCCACTCCACCAAAGTCCTGCATCGCCCACCTGGCCGAGAGGCTGGCTGATAGCCACCCAAGTGGTCTAAGCATATTTCCAGATCCATGCTCTTGCCGGGTGCGCCCGCTGTCTCATCGAACAAGTCCAAAAAGCCGAGGTCTTCACTGCTGGCCAGGCAGGGGTCCAGCACGGGAGACTGCATCCCTTTGTGCTTGATTAGAGGTGCAATCAGTGTTGGACTGCTGATCAAACGCAGGCTGCACGCGCAGTGCACTCTTGTAATGCCAAGTTGGTTGGCGCGGTCGTGCACTTGCTGGCAAAAACAGTGACAGGTGCACGATGTTAAGCTAGTTGGTTGCCCAAGCACCAGTGCTGATGAGCAGTGAGAGTGTCAGAAGGCCTGGCGGGTTCGGAGTCAGGTTCCGTGCGATTGTTCAAGAATCCTTCTCGAAGGCGGGCCTATTGTCTTGGCAAGTACATTTTCTTTCACTTCAACGATAATAGTGTATGGTGATTGACTGCCGGTGGGAGCAAGGCAAGACCTGCTGATCAACATACCAGGTGCCAGTTTGCTGCTGCCAAGTGGTTCGCTTCAGTAGACGATGCCGGGCAGTGTGTCGTGCATTTGCTTGAGAACTGTCTCCTGTGTCTATTGCCGCTGTTTGGTGGCTTCGAGCATTGGGCATGTGCATGCAATTAGATGCTGGCAAACCAGCTTCCCTGTGGATAACCTTCCAAAGTTTGGCGTGGCCATCAGTGCAAGCAGAAGTCTTGCCCTTTCCAGCCTGGTCATTTGCAGATACTGCCTATTTGAACGCGTACATAGGTACACTGCTGGTTCAGGAGGTGATTTACAGTGCTCTATCCCACCACAGCCTGCGCAACCTCTTCAACATCATCAAATCTTTGCAGTGCAAACTGAATTGCGTTGCAAGGCAATGTATTAAGAAAGGAACACCCCTGACGGAACCCATGTGTAACAGCCCTTGTCAGCAGTGTTACGTCGATCCTTGCCCACTGCTGGGCAATGCACATGCAGCCTGATGGGAAAATTTCAATAACGCAACACCACCACACCAGCGGTGCTGCACATGGCTGCATTTGCAATGCATGTGCAGCTTTGCAAACCATACCTGAAGCCTACACTCACTCACTGTACACATCAAGCACAGCCTCCATGTTGAAACTCCATGTTGACAGCTGTTGCTTGTAGCCACCGGGCTGCACTGGCGCCTGTGTGCTGCTGCTGAAAGAGAGGTGCGCGCAGCAGTACAGACACCAAGCCCGGGGGCCCTTTGGTTATACACACATGCCTCCTGGGTGCTGCATCGCTTCACGACCAGCATGTGGGCACCACGAGTGCATCCCCAAATGCAACATCTGTACCAGACACCATGCATGGTACTTGCACTGTGCACTCCCACGACGCACATGCAGCAGGTGTTGCGCGGCATACATGCAAAGCGGCATACATGACCAGCGTACTTCGGTATCCTGACTTTGTATAGAATTCGTCATTTTACATGCAAAGCACGCAAGAGACACCCACTGTTCGTAACATCACCGCCACCAGCTGGTCAGCGAGCACTGCAGTGTGACACTGCAGGCCAGCACTGGTGCCAGAAGCATGCAGGTGCCCTGCCCATGCCTGCCCGCCTGCCTCAGCACACCTGCAGCGACCCCTGTCCCACACCTACATGGGCAGCAACGCTCCTCTCTCACAACCACGTACGCTCAACAACCACACGCTCCCCAGCCCTGCTGCTGGAACAACACGATCAACCACCCGCAGTGGCATTGTCAGCACTTGTACACCAAAAACATTGATACGATGCTGCTGATGTGCGCATGGACATTGTACTTGCACTCGCAACTCAGAGACACCCACGTCAGCCCGCACGCCACAAACAGGCAAGGCGAATGCACCAGCTGTCCGTGCACAGCTGGGGTCCAGTGCAGTAACTGCCTTGTCTGCTGGCAACAAACCCCTACCAAACAACCTGCTCAACAAGGCGACCAAAGCAGACGGCAGCTCGCAGCACCATCGATGCAAGCACTCAACGCCTGCCTCACAGCACAAAAACTGCCCTCTCTTGAAACCATACATCAAATATACATCATCCGCATATGCACCTACACGGGTGGCCCCATCAGGTCGCCCTGCAGCTTGTACAGCCCCAGCGCAGGCCCGATGAACCGGAACAGCACCCAGGCACCACCTACCACCCACACGCTGGCCCAGGCGGCCTTGTTGGCCCAGAACAGCATGCCGCGCTGCCCCAGGTACAGCTCAGCCACCTTGTCAGGCAGCGGCATCTGCTCCCAGCCCTCAGGGAAGAGCTTGCCCTCCTTCCACTCGGCACGCGTGGCGTCCACCTGCTCCTGCTTGGGCGTCATGTTCCTGCAAGCAACGGCGGCGGTGGCGGGGGCGGCGCGCATGCATGCTTGTCACGCACGTGTGCGGCTACTGCTGTCTTGACAGCACAGCGGAGGCTGCCCACTCAGAAGCTGCATGGAATCTTGAAGCACAAAGAAGAGGCGCTCGACAGGATAATGCAATCTGACGTGTTAAAAGTTTGCCGCTGCTGGAGTCCAGCGGGCTGACCATGCTGCTGCTCCCTGCCCTTCCACCAAGCGGCTATCCAGCTGTTGTCCTGTCAAGCTTAAGCAAAGGATGCGGGGATGCTCCCTCATGCGTTGTTGCCACACATAAGCACACTCATACAGACTGATGACGAGCAGCAATGTATGGCTTGAAGAACACAATGAAGTTGTTGTTGGTGTGCATGCACAAGTGCACCATTGCACATGCCTGCATGCATAAATCTGCAACATTGGCGTGTTCAAACATATGCACTTGTTTGCAGTGCTGGTGCATGGCACCACCGCCGGCTGTTTCCGCACACTTGCCAGTGTGTTCTGCACACACACACACACGTGCAGGTGACAGCTCAGATTCGCTTATACTACTCACGGAAGCCGAGTAAAGGCATGTTCAGCGCCAGGAAGAAAACAACAGCCGCACAACCACGGCAGGATGAAAACTCGAGCATAAAACAACCTGCGTCTGCCAGTGCAAGTGAGACATTGTCAAACAACTGCTGCGTCACTGCACCAGCCTCACCTGATGGGGATCTGGCGTGGCTTGCCGCCCTTGCGCAGGCGCGCTTCCAGCGCCTCTATGCGCGCCTCCTCGTCAGCTGGTGAGGAGCTGGGGCTGGGCTCCTGGCCATTGTCTGCTGCATAGCATGGTGCTAGGCGCCTGCTGCTGACGCGCATGGGCTGCTGCCTGACACTGCCACCAGCCAGGCACGCCCGGCCCAGCTGCTGTGTGTGGAGCATGCTAGCCATGGGCTGGATGTAACCAGCTGTGCAAGGGCTTCAGATGGTTCCCTAATCTACAAAGGATCAGGCAACTGGTTGATCTTGCCACAGGTGTGTGCGAGGTGTGCTGTGGTAGTGGTTGCTATGTCAAAGGAGGCCGCGGCTCCTACAAAAAAGGCAAATCCCTGCTTGATTGACGAGATTGAAACCAATGAGGTCAGTTCGAGCACCGCGTAGTCGTCATCAGGATACGCAACACTTTGTCTGTTATTTTCGAGTCTGGTTGCCCTGCAAGCCATAGCTGCGCCCACCCTGGCAGCCTGCACCTTTCTCAGTGTGAGGGGTCAACAGAAACCTCATACAAACTTCATCATGGCACTTATGGCATCCAACAGGCTGGTAAGTGGCTCGGGTGCTGGCGCAGTGGGAGTGACCCTGGCCCGTCAGCGATTCGGCTGACACGCTGCGTGCAATTGTTGTGATTCAGGTGCGGGGCGTCAGCTCCCCGGCTGCTGGATCCCGAGGTGAGCAGGCTGTAGGCGTTTAGAGTTCGCATCGGTGGGGTCTTCTGCTCCACTTGCAAGGCTGCTCACACCCTGCCGCGGCTTTACCCTGCTTGCAGTTGCCGCAAGGCCTCTCCTGCCCAACAGGCGTCTGGTGCAGGTGCGTGGGGGAGCAGCGGTGTACGCACTGGGAGCTGAGCAGTCTGTGGTGCATGCTCAGAGCAACGATCTCAAGCATAGGGCTACAAGGTTGCATTCAATTATCACTTTTCAGCGCCTTTGTCAGCAGAATGTGGTCTCTTGCCACCAGGCAGATTGAGATGACTGATTGACCCACGCGTCTCTGTGCACGTCTGCACCTCTCGCTACCCTGCAGGCACCCAAGACCGTGCCAGCTGCCGCAGCCATCGATGTCCCCATTGCGCAGCTGCCAGCCTCCGAGCGCAAGCAGCTCGCTGAGGAGGTGGGCGTTCAGTGGTTGCCACACACACACAGCCTGCTAGCACCCTGAAGCAGGCTGCAGCTGCAGCAAGTGCCAGTCTGGCCCCTGCACCTGCACCAGCTCATGATTATCATTTCCACAGCATGCATGGGCAGCCCTAGCTATGCACAGGCAGGGTGCATGGGTAGGGTACAGCCGTGTGCGTCCCTGCCTCATATGCTGATCTGCTGTTGATGTTGTGTGCCACCTGCAGTGGGGCTACAAGAGCATCGGCTCGGAGCTGCCAGACGGTGTCTCCCTCACAGACATTGTCAAGTCCATGCCCGCTGACGTGAGTTGCAAGCCGCCACGTGTGCAGCTGCAGCTTCCAGCACACATGCAACATGTGCAATAGCGCCGCCAGCAGTGCGCTGTGCTTTGGAAAGCCGATTGGCAGCACTTGCCGCCCCATTTGCGCATGCATCTACACCTGGACACAATGCGCTGCTCATGCCGTCTTTTGCAAGCAGCTGGCCGCCTGCAATGCTTCGCCACCCTACCCACCTCATTTCTGACCGGGCCGTCGTCGCTGCTGCCGCTCTGCTGTTTGCTGCTGCAGGTGTTCCAGCTGAACATGGCCAAGGCATGGGGCGCAGTCGTCACCACGCTGGTGTCCGTGTCTGCCAGCATGTACCTCATCAGCGTGTCACCCTGGTACCTGCTGCCATTCGCGTGGTTCATCGCAGGCACAGCCTTCACAGGGGTGCGTGGCAGCAGCGCTGACCAGGCGCAGTGAACGTACACACGTGTACAGCAGTGCAGTTACTAGCGGCAGCGTGCGGGCGTTTGTGCTTCAGTAGAACTTATAGCAGCTGGCAACTGCAGCTGTTGTGGGCGCATGCAGCGTGCCTGTGTTGTCAAAGCCTCGGCGAAAGTGGTGTCATGCTCTGCGCCCGGCGCCATCCCGCCTGCATATCCCGCCTGATGCAGCGCGTGTGCCGCGCACTACGTATCTGACCCTGCCCCTTCCTCGCACGCGTGACGGTCTGTTCCCTGTGCAGTTCTTTGTGATCGGCCACGACTGCGGGCACCGCAGCTTCAGCGAGAACAAGCTGCTGGAGGACATTGTGGGCACGCTGGCATTCATGCCGCTCATCTACCCCTTCGAGCCATGGAGGATCAAGCACAACCAGCACCACGCACAGACCAACAAGTGAGCCCACGCACGGCTGGCTGCGCGCATGCATGCACGTATGTCGGGGCTATGCTGCGTGCGCGCTGCTGTGAGGCCGGGTCAGGCCGCTTGGTTCTTTGCAGCAGCTCGCATCTGCATACCGTTTTGCCACATATCCGCTGCCGTGCACTGAACGTTTCTGCCGCTGCTGCTGCTGGCCCCGCCTCGCAGGCTGGTTGAGGACACCGCGTGGCACCCTGGCATGCCTAGCAACACTGACAACGTTCATTGCTTTTTACTCACGTCTGCATGCTGACCTGCCCCGCCTCGCAGGCTGGTTGAGGACACCGCGTGGCACCCCGTCATGCCCAGTGAGATGGAGAAGTGGAGCCCCACTCAGAAGACCATCTACAAGACCTTCCTGGGCAGCCCGCTGAAGCTGTGGGCCAGCGTGGGCCACTGGTGGATCTGGCACTTTGACCTGGCCAAGTACACAGAGAAGCAGAAGCCACGGGTGAGTGCAGGCGCTGCTGGCTGCTCGCTGTCAGCTGTCTGTCTGTTTGAGGCACACAGGCTGCTCTTGCTTCCTTGCTGTCCTGGGCTGGCTGTCTCCTCTTGCTGTTGATGTTGGAACCATTTGAACCAGCCACAGTCGCCCCTTCCTCACACACATATGTTGTTTGCTGCTGCTCCCTCCGCACAGGTGGTGGTGAGCCTGGCCGCCTGCGCCGTGGCCTGCCTTTGTGGGCCTGCCCATCACATGTTGTCGCAACCACCAAGCCACACCTGACCCTTGATTTCACTTGTGTGCTGCTGCTGCTGCTGCTGCTGCTTCTCGCAGGTGCTGGTGAGCCTGGCCGCCTGCGCCGTGGCTGCCTTTGTGGGCCTGCCCATCCTGGGCTACTACACGGGGCTGGCTGGCGTGGCCAAGTACTGGCTGATGCCGTGGCTGGGCTACCACTTCTGGATGAGCACCTTCACCGTGGTGCACCACACCGCGCCGCACATCCCCTTCAAGCCTGCGGAGGAGTGGAACGCAGCCAAGGCGCAGCTGTCAGGTGCGACAGGCAGCGGGGTGGTGCGGCATTCGATGCGCTAGCGGTGGTGTCACACAGCACTCGAAGCAGTGCTGCTTGTGTTGACGCGTGGGCTGTCTTTGGACTGAGGATGGCCTGTTGTGATGTGCTGTTGCGTTGCCTTTAGGCAGCGTGCCATGGAACTCACCACTTCACTCTGTACAATTTGCTGACATCATCCTGCTGCTGCAACCTGCTGCTGCAGGCACCGTGGACTGCGAGTACCCCCGCTGGGTGGAGTTCCTGTGCCACGACATCAGCGTGCACGTGCCGCACCACGTGAACAGCAAGATCCCCTGGTACAACCTGCGCAAGGCCAACGAGAGCCTCAAGCAGAACTGGGGCGAGTACATGACCAGCTGCACCTTCAACTGGCGCATGATGAAGACCATCTTCACAGGTGCGGCGGTGATGTCCGAGCGGCTGCATGTGGAGACAGGCGGCACAGTTGCATGCGGTGGTGATTCACGGGCATTGCGCGCAGCCTGTGTGTGTAGTGGTCTGTCACCCTGCTGCACATGCTTGCTGTGCCACAACGGCCTGTGCTTTATACAACTGCATTCCCCGGTACTGACCATGATTCGCACCTGCCGCGCTGCTTTACTTCCCCTGTCCTGCTCCCGTCACCCCGCAGAGCTGCACGTGTACGACGAGAAGAAGAACTACGTGCCGTTTGACCAGGCGCAGCCCGAGCCCTTCTTCGAGGTGCAGCGCAAGGTCATCCCCAACACACCCTAGGCAACCGGCTGCATAGTGCTGTAGATGAACAGCAGATCTTGCGCGCAGCATGCGGCTGTTCAGCAGCGGCTGACAGCTGTCGTGCTGCGCGAGGTCTTGCTGGTTTAGGCGGGTTTCAGGAGGGCAGCAGCAGCCGCTGTGCCGCTTTTGCTGCTTTTGCGCGGCGGCCGGTGCACAACCTATGAAGGTGCTGCAACCAGCCGCGGCTGCGGATGCAGGGCAGCAGCGGAGAGGAGAGTTGTAGCAGTGCTGCGGGCGCCATTGAGCATTTCAGATGGGCCTGGGCCTGCGCGATGAGCTGCTGTGAATAAGCAGCGCAGCATGTGGTGTTGACAAGCAGTCACCATTGCATATGCCTGTTACATTTGCATGCAGGACATGTCACTGCTGTGCTTTGTGCGGCTGTGACTGTGCTGTGGTGCGCTGTGCAGGCAGCTGCGTGTGCTGCAGGAACGCAGGTGCAGCAGCTGCAGTGATGTTGCGCTGCGGCGCCTGCTGTAGGTGTGTGTGACGCTCAGATTGCCGGATCATTGTCCTGGCGGCGGCGCTCCGTGTGCTGAGAGAGGAGTGTTGAGCGGCGGAGGGGTGCTGTGAGGAGCGTGCGTGCATTGCCGGCCGAGGTGCTGCATATGTGAGGGTGCGCGCACACTGAGGGGCTGCTGTTGCCTTGGCTGTTTACATTGCTAGTCGAACAGTGTGGGAGCATGTGCGCCCTACTGTTCGCAGCAGGAGTTGACAGATGTGCAGCTGTTGCAAAAGGTTACTAGCGTGTGTTCGGGTTTCGACCGCTCGGGTTTTGAGCCGCTGTTGCACAGCAGCATGTGCCAGCCAGCACGTGCTGATGTGCGCAGCGACAGTCGGCATGTGTGCTCCTCTTCGGATTCATGTGGGTGTGTTCTTGGTCCTTGACATCTGCATTGGGTGTGTTGAGTACGTTTTGTGCTTCGTGTTGGTTGTCTTCATTTTGGGCTTGTTGTTCCAGGTCTGTGTGGTGTTGCAGAGTGCGAGGGTGCTTCAGTGCCCAAAACAGCCGCTTTGTCGTGCACAGTGTGGCGCAAACCTGCTGCACTGCAATCTTATTTGCTGTGGCTGTGGGTTTGCGTGCCACTGCTGTGACCATGTGGCTTGCCTATGCTGAGTGCCTCCACTGCTTGCAGTGGGCATCAGCAATGTAACCAGTACATTATACACCCTGTACGCCCGTCCGTGTTCTTACAAACTGTTCTAGTGAGCTCCTGTCGCGGCAGCAGTGCTTTGGACAAACACGCAGCCTCCAGCAATCCGCATGCATGCCGTTTCGCAGCTGCCATACGTATGGCGTGATCACATCAGGTGTCAGTAGTCGCAAGAGGTGTAACCCTGTTGTTGCAACTTGCAGGCTGCGGCATCAACACATGCGTTCATCATCATCATGTTACCCATCAACAACACATGCGATGTACAGTGTTGATCCCGTCAAGCCCGCAGCTGTACAATTGCATCGAAAAGGCCGTTGGCGCCGCCTCCTTAGAGCGCAGCTAACACTTCGTGAAGCACATTGGTGGTCTGCAGAAAGCTGCTATGTCTGCACTGCGCGTCATCAATACAGCATCATCAACTGCAGCATCGCCAGGTTTGCATGCAGCGCGGCGTCCCAGCGTGCAATATCAACATGACATGTGCATGTACTGCAGCGGGCTCTGAAATTGCTGGGGAATGCTGCAGTACAAGCTGGTGCTGAGTCACTATGCCAGACGTCTGCCTTGTTCTTCTGTGATCTTCAACAGCCTTCTGATTGCGGTGGGAATGTAACGTGACAACAGTACATCAGCGCCGCGCACATCCTCTCAAAGTCTGAGGCTCATTGCTAGGCATGCGCAAGGCGCGGCCAAGTTGGTTATGTAGCTTGATGCTCCACTTATGATAAGCAACCGGACCACGTAGCTGCCCATAGTATACATAGGCCATCTTGTTACATATCAGACAGCCGCATCTGCCCGGTGCGGCAAGGTATGGCCACCAATGCTTCTTAGCATGGCGGCTGCATCTCTGTGCTGGTGAAAGTATATCCCTGAAGAGTGAACAACTGCCAGCAGCGGCACAGTATTATGCTTATGCATATGCGTGCATGCATGCATTGACCTCACAATTATCTTGCACAGCATAGCAGTGTTTTGGCACAGCAGTTTGCTGTACAAAACCATTTGCACAATGACCACAAACTCATAGGGCAGCAGTCACGACGTGTGTTGTTGAACAAGTTTTACTACCAGCCTGATCACGCTTGAGCCCACAGTCACCCATGGTCTACCACAAAAGTATCTGATCACGCAGCAAACTCCTGACTACCAGCATGTGAGACTCCACTTGTCTGGCTTCCCTTGGAGCAGCTGCACTACACCGCAGCGCTCTAAGCCGAAGCCACCGTTGTGGGCTTCCCACCAACAAGAAAGAGAAGTCATCCATTACTACATGCCATGCCCTGCTGATCACGTATGCAAAGCCATGCATCTGAAGATGCGCCGTTGAATCTGGCAGGGCATTGCCACCACCTGTGTGTAAGCGACACTAACCCAGCATCCAAACCTAACTCAGCAGGTTGGCGAAGGACGTGAAGATTGAGTCGAAGCTGCCAGGCGCCCACGCGCCTCCCGCACCCATCCTATCCTCACGCTGGATGCCCTCATCCTTCACCAGCACAGGCTTGAGCTCGGGCTTGTCCTCAAGCTTCTTCTCTGGCTTGCCGGCCTCAGGGCTGGGGCTGGGGCTGGGGCTTGGTGATGGGCTTGGGCTTGGGCTGGGGCTGAGGCTCGGTGAAGGAGAAGGTGAAGGGCTGGGGCTGGGGCTGGGGCTGGGGCTGGGGCTGGGG
>RWJK01001076.1:14125-24873 GCA_004335835.1 Scenedesmus sp. ARA3 | reverse complement strand
GGGCGGGGGCTGGGGCTGGGGGAGGCCTTGCCCCATCGCATCTGTACATCGTGATCGCCCTTGTGATCACCCTTGTGATCGCCCTTGCCTGGCTTGCCGGCCTTCCCAGGCTTGGCCTCAGGGCTGGGAGAGGGGCTGGGGCTGGGAGAGGGGCTTGGGCTTGGGCTGGGTGATGGGCTGGGGCTGGGGCTTGGGCTGTGTGGTGGGCTGGGGCTGGGGCTAGGGCTGGGTGATGGGCTTGGGCTGGGGCTAGGGCTAGGGCTGGGTGATGGGGAAGGGGACGGGGAGGGCGATGGAGAGGGTGATGGGCTGGGGCTCCTGCATTACAAAGCAGGGAAGCCACAACATGTACATCAAACTGATTTTGCAATCTCCAATTGCCCTTCCTCAATTTGTATGCACGTGGCACATGTGCGAAGCGGTTGTTGAAGTTAGCCAGACAAGCAACAAATGCATTGCGGCCCATAAAACGGCTAGCAAGATGCTGAACTGCATGCTGATACATATGCACGAGCTGGTTGAAGAGGTGTTGCCATCGACAAGGCCGCATCTTGCAGGGAACCTTCCTACTGCTGACACAATTTCAGGAATCTGGCGCATTGTGTGCAGCCCTACACAGTGCAAGCGCTGTGTGTATCTACCAACACACCTGCCTCCCTCTTTGTCTTCCTTCTTCTCAAAAGGCCCCTCAAGTGTGCCCTTGATGAACGAGTCACCCTTCTTGCCCTTGTCGCCCTTCTCCTTCTTCTCCTTCTTCTCATCAACCCTGGTGATGTTGTTGAGCAGCGTGACGTTGAAGCGCGTCACATTCACTGGCTTGACGGTTGGCCCGATGGCGGCGGTGACGTTGAGCTCCGCTTCCACGCTCTCAATGATAGGGATCACCTCCTTGTCCTTCTTGCCGTGCTTGTCATCCTTCACCTTGTCTTCCTTGCCGGGCCACGGCTTGATGATGGGCGGGCATGGTGTTTTCCTACAGGGTTTTGGCACCACTGATTGTTAGTCATACCTTCAGCATGTCCAGGTTGTACGCAGACAGACTACTTCTAACCAGAAGTAGGACTGCACACTCGTTCTCGAACCATACACGTAACACCCTACTTGCATAGCTGACCATTGCCTTGTAGCTCAGACGGTTGCTGCAGGATGCTACTACTCTCACACTCCATTGTACAATCTGCCTAGCAGCAAAGGTGGGGACCGTCAGCGCCATGTCAGCGGGCAGCAGCTGTTGATCAATCCCTGGCCTCACATGCAACTGGCTACAACAGCACATGCTTACCACATGCTAACACTAGCACTCGCAAGAAGCTAGTCGATTACGCAGTTATTGACCTGGATTCTCAGCAACACTAGATATACAAGATGTGATACGGTGCTGATGCATGCCATGACAGTTGCTGTCAAATTGAGCAGCAGTCAGCATCGCCTGGCACGGAGTTCTGTGTGCTTATATGCTACGCATGTAGTGCCGCCAGCAGTACAAATGTTTCAGGCATCACAGGTCACGGGGCTCAAGCACAAAAAGCCAACTCACTTGCAAGCATGGAGGCAGCAAGCGACTGATGCGTCGACGTTGAGCCTTGTGCCAGTGAAAGTGACGCTGCCGTTGCCTGCAATGGGGTCTCCACGTGTACGCACACAGTGCCAAGCAATGTGGGCCCTGTCCACCTGCAAAGAGGAGCAGTTGCAACAGCAGCAGGTGCGTACCAATGTTGTGGCATGTGATGATTGCTCTTGGTAAGCATGCAGCACACAGTTGAGTTTCCAGGACTCTGGCTGCCACATGCGAGGCTGCCAGTAATGGCGTTACTGCCTATACATGATGATTTGTGGGTGGCATATGCGTGCGCATTGGTTGATTCCTTACGAGGTTTGAACTTCAGCACATATGTTACATCTTGTCTTACCTTGGCACCTTGCCGTACCTGATTTGAACTGTGTTGCTAGCAATACTGCTAGTGGTAGCCGGTCGGTTCAGTCTCCAAACTCAAAAACCATGTACAGCCAGCCAGAGTTCCTCTCTCACCTTGGTAAAGCTTGAAGTGGGGTCGCAGGTGTCTGAGATGAGTGCTGACAGGCACAGGCCAACAGCACCAGCCACAGCAGGTGCTGCCATAGAAGTGCCTGCAGCAGCACACCAAGACGCAGCTCTTACACAACAGATCAGCATGATCATGTCACAGGCGGTCATTCCATTGGATCGCAGCTGCAATGTTCTATTCTCAGTAAAGGATCGCACAGTGAACAAACACAGCAGTTGCGCAACATCCAATCAGCTGATGTGCAGTCACCGTGCGTTTGACCACAATGTGTCTGCCTATGCAGGGTTGCCGCAACACCCACACTGCGTACTCAAGCATGTATATGTTGCATGCCACACACCAGTTTTGTTGCCGTAGAAAGGCGGCGTGTCATCCGTAGGGACGAGGGGGGTAGTAGACAAAATGTTTGTGCCTGCAGTCCACCAGCACAGACGAATCAGGCAGCTGAAGCTATTGCATCTGCCCAGGCCCAAGTAGCGCATCAGTAAAGGTCACACTGCGCAGAGCTACAGCTGAACACTACAGATACAGCAGCCGTGCACATGCGCGGAGTTCGCATGTTGTCAATGTAGCTGCCATTTTTTAACAGCTGTACTGTACAGCAGCAGTGTAACTTGTCTGGCTGTACGCGCTAGCTCATAACAGGCAGTGAAGGAAAGTCAGCTCTCTTGCTTGTGTAGATCCCTTGTGCTAGTTGGAGTCACCTGGTGCTGCGAGGTCGACCTCTGTTGCTCCAAAGTTGCTGCCAAAAACGAGTTCGCCATTCTCCACTTTAGTATTTAGGTTGTCCCGCTGGTCCGTGTTGGCCACGTTCAGCTGCAAACAGGTGCAGACCACGTCAGCCCAGAACACAATGCAAAGATGATACAAAAGTGCAATACATGGCAGGCCTAGGGCCACGTTTGAGTGACGCTTGACGTAGTAAATCATTACTGACCATACAAAGTTGGTGTTGCCATAACAATCTGTTTTTGTGCTGCCATGTGCATGGCACAGTGTATGTCGGTGCAGCTGAACCTCGCAGCATCTCTGCAAGCAGCATTGTTTCAACCAAGAAATACTTGCCTGCAGGTAGACAGGTAGCCCTTGCTCCACAGGCAGGATACCACTGGGCACCTTGGTCACCCTGCCATCCAAGTCTTCACCCTCGTTGCCGGCAGCCCACACCACAACGATGCCTTCTTTCTGCAGTTTGCAAAATACAGCAATACTTGATTGTGGGTACGTGCGCCTTTGACAGCTGGTTCAGCCAGAACTAGATGAACAAATGGCTTGAGACCAGCAAGTAAATTAAAAACACTGACATTGTGCACGCTGCATAAAAGTGAGCTGATTGTTGCAGTGCTTAAAGGGTTTTTTTTGTTGATGATAGCATGTTTCAAATGATAGTTTTATGATCTTAAAGGCAAAGCCACAACACCATTTAGAATTTAAGAGTGAATAACATTCAGACCAAAAAGGCAACGTTGTCAGCCAGCATGAGAACAGCGGCTGCAGTTGTCAGCGGAAGCGCCGGTAGTACACAGCAGCATAGTTGATGCGTGGTTTTGCAGGTCAGTTTATGATGAGCAGCGGTGTACGTGAACAGTCTTTTACCATGTGTGCGTTCTCACTGCCAGTGCGCAACAGATCCGGCCCTGACAGAGGTGTATGCAGAAATATCATATATAGATATGTATGCCACACATCTTGTTGAGCTCACCTTCAACGTGGAATACGCTCTTTTGTACAGGTCGGCAAAGTTTCTGAATACATCAGACCTCTGATCGATGAGCACCGGATCGCCCCACCTGCGACATTGGGTGAACAGAGAACATGCACATGTTATGGACGATAGCCTTGTTGCAGCAACCGCATGCACGGGTACATCCAATGTCGCCACCTGGATATGGCAGGTCACATGCCAGCTATGTGTGGCATTGAGCGGGAGACTGCTTATAGCATCCTTAAGCGACTGCCACACTAGCAGTTGGTGCAATAACAACGTGCAAGCAGCTCAACAAGCAGCTCAACTGCCACAGCTGAGAGACTCCTGCTGCCGCTGCAGCCAGTGTGCCTGACAACCTAGATCCTAACTCGGACAGGGCCAGCTTGCTCTGCACCCTCAATGAAGTGCACCCATGTGTGACAAACGCAGGTAGCTGCTGCGTGAACTGGCCACCACTCACGAGTTGTTGATGACGTCCACGCCCTGCTTGATTGCATAATCAAACGCACGTAAAGCAGCAAAATGGAAGCCGAGGGGGCTGTTGTCGTTTTCATCGATGGTGCTGAGGCACATCAGCCGCACGTTCTGCATGATACCAGAGACGCCAATGCCTGCGCGATTTATACGGCAAGCCGGCGGCAGCAGGGGCAGGGACCTCATCACAAACAGCAGCAACGTATATTGGGGACATTGATGATAAGCTTCTGACCACATCCGGAAGCGCTGCCTGTCATCAAGCTGTCCAGATCCGCCCAGATGTACCACTAAAGCATGGTATGAAGCGCAGCAGCTTGTGCCTGTGAATTATTGCTAGCTTTGTTCGCCACATGTAAGTTCACTCAACAACAGCATGCCACGTACTTTGGCTCCATACATTGCAGATGTGATGCTTGTGCACAGTGCTGCATACGTTGCAAGCACAATGTCGACATCTGATCTGTCTGATCAACTGCAACAAACAGCACATCCATCAATTCCACTACGAGCCATGCACTCACCATTGTTGCCAACAGCTCCCACAATGCCTGCAGTGCATCAAGCAAGCATTTAGCCGTCCATGTAATTTTCAATGAACAAGAGTTGGCAAGTTGGCGAACCATCATGTCACCGCACTTGCCGTGCAACAACATGCATGGTATGTCTGAGGCCACAAATATGTCCACGTACAAGTTATGCGCAGCTGAAGCGTCTTATGCAGAGAAGGAGCACTGCCAACGTACAGCTGTGAAGGCCGCCTTTACCTGCAACGTGTGTGCCGTGGCTGTCTGGTGGTATATCGCCAGTTGTTGTCACACCAAAGAAGTTCGCACCTGCAGCAGCCGTGACAAAGCAGCCCAGATGTTTAAGTCACTTCCAAGCACCAACACAGCAGCACTGAACTTCTGACATGATCAACGCTATCAATGCCAACATGCTAGGCTACCATTTGCGCATGGAGCTGTTACAAAACAATGCACCTGAGCCTGAGCTGTCAGCTATTACACAAACACCCCCAAAGAGTTGCTTAGGCCAATTTGTCTGTGCAGCAGGGTAGGATAGGTGCACAAGCAGCACATTTAGGAAGTTGTCCAGGCCAATATCAACCCACCGTTCACGTCGTCAATAACGCCATTTCCATCATCATCCAGTCCATTGCCAGCGATCTCTCGCTGGTTGACCCATAGGTTCGCCTGCAGGTCTGGGTGGTCGGTATCTGGAGTGTGTCAACATTGTTGTCGGTTAGCAGGCAGCAGCAGCAGCAGCAGCAGCGGCGGCATCAGCACCAGCAGCAACGGCAGCAGCAGCAACAGCAGCAAGAAATAAGATGGCCTGGGTGTGCTAGAACGCCTGCACTGAACATGTGCAGCATCATGTTGCAACACATGTGTGAATGCATGTGGTTCCTTGTTCATCATTGAACTGTATTGTTCAGCACACCACATCCTTACGCGATGCCACCTGCCCCAGGCAATACAAACCTAGCAGCGTGCAGCCTTTGAGGTGGCACACCTTGCATGTGCATCTGCCGCGGCGGCTGCCAAAGTGAATGATTGAGTCGACAATATTGGTCTGCTCACCGCAGCCTCCATCCACGATGCCCACAACAATCTGCCTGCTGCCCCTGGTGCCCTCCCAGGCAAAGTTTGTTTTCGTAAGGTTAATGGCGTACTGCTGTGACAGGAACTCATCATCAGAGGCTGCCTGGCGCAGCGCAACTTCCAGCACACGCCTGCTGCTGCGCAGGGGCCGGCTTGACGTCTCGATGTAGCCGTTGCGGACAATAGCCTCAACATCTGAAGATGTTGCGAAGTGTGGTCAAGCAGACATGGCAGAGCAGCAGCAGCAGCAGCAGCAGCATGTGAAAAACATGATGTGAGCGACGTCAGTGAGTAGGCATTTGCACATCTAACCTCGCCCAGCAGTGTGTACATTTATCAGCAGATCATGCAAAACAGACAAGACAGAACTGCGCATGCGTTCAACTGCCGTGACTACAACATACAGGATTCAAACACTTGCATGCCCTCGATCCTCCAAAACCACATAACCGCAGATGTGTTTCCTTCAGAACTGCCACAAAGCCTCACCTTCCTGCTGTGAGACTGCAATGATGATGTCGGTCAGTGCCTCAGGTGAAGTGGCTGTGATCTGGTAGTAGCCAAAGCTGCTCAGGTACAGGATGCTCTCCACGCCCTCCACACTGAGTGACAGCACAGATATGAACAACCAGCCAGGCGGCATGCAGAACATATACAGTAGGGTGAGTTCTCAGTGAGCGCCTCAACTGCCAGCTATAGCACCGGCCAGGTAATAGTGCTCAGGTAGCGATAGCACTGCAGCGTAAAGATAAAACAATGCAGCACAACACCCCTCCAAGTTCAGCAGACCTTCAAGCACGTGATCTTGCCATACCACAAAAACAAATGTCTTTTTATGCGGTCCTCTAGCACCAGGCATGCAAGCATGTGGCCCAACAGCACACGCAAGCTTCTGCGTGACACCACACCACCCAGAGGTCTAAGCAGCTATGGGCTGCATGTATGTGGTTTGTTCTGATGCCAGCAGGGCACTAGGCACGAGAAGGCACATGACGTGCACACTTGTGATGTGCACACTTGCACTAGATATTCTGGCTCAGCGGCTGCCTCCACCCATGCTCACCACTAGCATTGCCATTATGCCCTGGGATCAAATCACTGATGCACATGAACTTTTACATTTTCTTGGCAGGTATCTGAGCTGCAGCAGCAGCAAACAAGCAATCCCACCTGCTCAGACCCAGGGCCTCAATGACAGCCTCTGGCACTTCATCGACAGGCACAGCCTGTGCAGTAGCGAGGAGCTGCAGCAGGAAGGCAAATGCACACGGCTCAACACAAACAGCATGAGCAAGGCCTATGTTAAGCTGTGGTTGCAGACAGCGCCCAGTGCTGCATGCTGTGGTATGGCTACACCAAACACAGCATCCTGAACAGTTGTTTAGCTTGCAGGAAAGGGAACAGAAGGTATGTTGAGCAGAAGCTCCCATTCCTAGCACAACAAACACTGGTAACACTGCAACTGTGAGCGAGCTGCCAACGGCCTGATCAGCAGTCCCAGTCGCACCCTCGTGCAAGCGAGGTAAAGAACGTGTCAGCTTAATGACAGGTTTTGGTCACAGCTTGCAGCGCTAGCCTCACCTCCTGCTCACTGGCTGTCAGGTTGCTGAAGGGGTCGCTCCCCTCCCCGAAGATGGCCATGATGGTGGTGTTGACAATGCGCTGCAGCTCAATGCTCTGCTCAGCCACGTCCCAGACAGTCGGCAGCAGTGTCCGGCAGCATATGCAGGCGTACAGCGCAACAACAGAGGTCAGCGCATGCAGTGGGAGCATGCTATTGATGGTGTTGGACTGGAAGTTGCAGCATCTACTGCAGGGCAAGCAGCATGTCAGCAACTTATGCCTATTCATGACAGTGGCAAGCCGAAAGCCGTACGCACCGCGTTTGCCGGTGGTGGCGGGGGGTCCCTCAGCACTGGCACCAGGCCAACATCTGTGTCGTTGCCCTTGCATGGCTCTGGCTCCGGCCCCGGCTCTGGGTCTGGGCTGGGGGAAGATCCATTCACAACCGGCGTTGGATAAGACGGGACTGGCTCATCTGGTATATCGATAATCGGCCGTGTGTCGGTGGTAGCGTTATATGCTGGTTCTAGGCTGGAGTCTGTGTTTGTCCTTTGCTGCTGAGCTGCTGCACTGCTGGCCAGCAGGCTCAGCAGCAGTAGCAGCGGCCAGCAGGCCCTGCTGATCGGCATGCTTCCCTTTCACTGTGCAATGCGTCGATAGCACGGTCCTCGAGATATTGAGCTCGTGCAGTTGTGGGACTGTTAGCAATGGGTGCGGCTGGCAGCAGAACGTTTGGCTGCAATAGTGTCCCTATCAGTGAACAACGTGAACTCAGCTGCGACAAACCGATGCGTGCACTGAGTTATTGCACGGGATCGACAGTCTTGCCAAGGATCACCTGGCGCCGCGCCTGGTCGTCGATCATCAGCTCACTAAGAGCACAACTGTGCGCGTACAAATATGTAAATAAACTTTGATGCCATTATATTATTTTTATGTTCAGCTGGCTGTTTGTTGCCACTGCCAAGATTTTTTGGTGGAATCTCGCCGTCCAAGAAAAGTTACCTGCCGCTCAGCGGTAACTTTTTTGACAGTGGCTGGCAATCACGAAGCTGCGCCTATTAACATCGGGCACCGCCTATACTTTACTTGTTGAATACCTGCGCGCTGTCAATGGGGTATCCCACTTGGTGGGTACAGCGAGCCACATCTCAGCCCGGGCAAGGCTCCCAGCCTAGGCACATCTCAGCCCGGGAAAGGCCATCAGCCTAGCAATTGCTAGCCTTGCAAGGCTCCGAGCCATCCTAGGCATGCCAGCCTAGCAAGCTGGCCATGGTGAAGGTAGCTGCGGCTCTTCAAGCCAATGTCAGAGGGTTATCAACTATCCTCTGTGGGTCCTGGCACCATCTTGGATGGTATAAGCCACAACAGGTTAAACACAATGGTCTGGAGCTTAGTGGACCCAGCCATTGCAAACAGGTCTGCTGCCTCAGTCTAGCTAATGGCTGTTTTTGTTCCATTGTACAGAGGGCTTCCAATGTTGGCAGCGGCCGCTGCACCGGAGGCACCAGCACTGTCGCCCATATATGCGCGTTTGCGCTGTAAAACCACATCATATCATAATGCAAATTCAGATGTTGCAAGCTCCTTAGAAAGCAACCTCTGCAGCAGCGCTGTAACGGGATATGCAGCAGCTGCCAGCATCCGATGCCTGGTACCATTCAAGTATCATTTCTTGCCGACTGTCAGGACTGCTATGATACAATCCTGCAGCACAACTTCAGACTTGTCAGGCGCCCAGTGCCACCAGGTTCTTTTTTGCTGCACGCCTTTGGTCATTACTTTTTGAGTGACTGTGAATGCAGAACTATGCGTTCAACTTCTGTCTGCATTGCAAGCACTCAATCAAGCAGAGCTGATCAAGCAGCAGCTTGATCGATACAAGCAATGTGTTGGTGTATCGAGCTCGTCCGCAGTTGCTCAGGCTTACACTAGGATACGCAGCAGCCAACCTATTGCAGGTGCTTTATGTCATGTCTCACGGTGAGTTATGAAGCCCGATGTGCAGTAATATCACTCACCTTGTTACAAAGCAGCAAAGCCACACCATCTGCTGTCTGTTCACACTACTTATCATAGCTAGGCGTCAGTCATGTAAAGCCATATTTGCGTGTCGATAGGGCGCCTACATATATGTCTCCACTGCCAACACAGCCATATCCTGTGTGTAGCATCAACATGCATACACGTGGGGTTGCCTTGCAAGTGCTGCATCTATATGCGCGCGTAGCTAGCACAACATGGCCAAGATCATCATCTCAGGTCGCAGACATCTCAGATCACGTATCTGCATTTGACGACTGCCAAAGGGCAGTGGTACTGCTCATGAGCTAGCTTTGCTGATCAGCAAACAACCCCATGCGCACAACAGCGGCATACCTCAAAGCGCCACACTGTTGACAGCCAAAACTATGTATTGATCAAATATATCTCACACCTGGTCACGCTTGAGCCCACAATAAGCCAAATACCCATATTTTGCTGATCCCAATTTTGCTACTACGCTCAACTGGTCACGCATCAACCTGTGATTGTTGTCCCAAGCTGTACCACATGACTTTTCAACAATGGCACGCCCAACACCACCTGTTTATGTTGATCACAACAAGAACATCACAGAGTGTGGAGCCAGGCATTGTTCTTTGAAACCCGTGATGAGCGTGGCTCGAAGTGCACTTAGCACAGTGAGTGCGCTGGCAACATCCGCCATCATTCAGCAACTGGTAGCTGTACTGTGCAGCACAGCGCGCAGCGTTGTTGAATTGTACTTTCAACGGCTGACACCCAACACCAGCTCACAACCAGACTCTGCACCGTAATCCTGATGAGTCACATTGGGAAAGCAAGAGGTAACATGCAAGTGCCTTACGTGGTGTCCACATAACATTTGCGAGCCTCATCATCCATTTCAGTCGGTAGCTGCGCCGCTGCGCTGCAGTGATGCTTCATACTCTAGCACTGCAGCAGGACTTTTGCAACCAAAAGCAAACCACTTTCACTGCATCTTTGTTTCATTGCATCGTTTGCTGGTCACTTTGCGAATCCCTGAGCACACTGCGGCTAGCCATAGCCGTGCAGAGCTGCCTGATCACCCGCGGGTACCTTCCAGACAGGCACTACCACCTCTACTTCAGTCAACTACGGACTCATTCAACCCAGCAGGTTGAGGAAGGATGTGAAGGGTGAGCGCAGGCGGCCAGGCACCCAACCGCCACCCTCGGTGCTGCCCTCATCCTTCACCAGGACAGGCTTGCCCTCAGGCTTGGAGTCCAGCTTCTCCTCAAGCTTCTTCTCTGGCTTGCCTGCCTCAAGGCTGGGGCTGGGGCTGGGGCTGGGGCTGGGGCTGGGGCTGGG
>RWJK01001075.1:3343-30709 GCA_004335835.1 Scenedesmus sp. ARA3 | reverse complement strand
ACTGTGGATGACCTGATGTGGACGATTTGTGGATGAGTTGTGGATGGGCCTTGACCATAGTGGGACACATAGATGCCACACATGCATCGGCTGCATCACGTGAAGCTGCAGAGCCTGTCTGCTTAATCCCGCAACAAAGCATCAAGTGAAAAATGGTCGCAGCAGCAAGCCGGCAACCTCTTCCAACAGCAGCCTGCAGAATGCATTAGCGCCAGCGCTTGAAAGGCCCGTCATGACTCATGCAGTTGCAAATTCTAAGCACCAGACAATGCAGCACCTTTTGTCAATTGTTAGTCTGTTGAGAACCACGCAAACGCGACGCACTATCACATGGTCACCGGCCTCTTAGCTTCGCTTCTTCCTTCGGAAGGTAATCGGCGTGGGTGGTGACCTTCCAGCTTCCGGGCCTGACCTTCCGAAAGCCCAAAAACTCTGCGTCACTTCACACAAGACCAGAAATGCGGGTCGGCACCAATCAAAGCTGATCCAAACGTTGGTTTTTCGTACGTGTACTGCTTAGTAACTGGCTGAAAGCACGTGTGCGCTTCTTGCAATTGCCATCGAGCATTGTCGAAGGAATGGTCGAGATGGGTGAAGCCAAACTCTATTTTGTAAAGCCACACTTGCGGTTCAAAATTTTGTTGCTCGTGGGCGTGCTGCAGCTGGTGAGCCTGGCTGGAAGCGTGACTACAGTCCCAGCTGCTACGCGAACAAAGCAGCCCTCAGGGTCACTCAGGGCCTGACTACTGAAGTTTAGGAGATATATCGCGCAGCGTGAGTTGACAACCTGCTGAAGGTGTTCGCTGTCCACGCTGCAGGCATGCCTTCAAGCAGCACCTGCTGCGGTTGCTACACCAACGTTGGTTAACCACTGGCCATGCGCCGCTGCGTGGCATGCCCATCATGGGCAGGGCACCGCCAATGATTGGCAGTAGCGGGCGCCAAGTGCGGGGAGGTGAACACTTGCCTGCAAGAATCGCCAGTTGAATGTGCATGCTCTGTCATCTGGTGTTGTCACGTCCGTCACTTAAGCCTGCAACTCTGACGCTGGTGCCCAATATATGAGCAGCGCAGCGATTGCCAATCACACGGTCTGCCATTTAGCCAGAGTTCAGAGCACAGCGCACCTGCAGCAATGACATTGATCTGTCAGCCTGGGTTTTGCTGTCAAATGCTGCTGCAGCGCGTGCTGCTTAGTCCAGAGCCCAGTACAGCTTCCTTGATACAGCAGACCGCTGCAGCAGACATTTGGCAGTTGCAGCTGCTGGACGGGCAGTTGTTATTATGCACACCTACACACCTGCCTTTGATGTTGTGACAAAGGTCCTGCTGCCACTGCTGCCTGCTGCTGCAGCAACATTCCTGGTGATGCCGGGCCTCGCCGTCAAGCTGCAGGACACCGATTGCGGCCATGCAAACAGCGCTGACACAGAAGCAGGCTCGCCACTGCAGTTCTGCAAAGTGTGCGGGGGCCCGCAGAAAGTGGCACGCGCATGCCTAGACGACAGTGACTGCGCTGGATTTGTCATGGATGACGAGAGTTGTGGCTACTTGAAGGCGTCAGTGGCGGTGTCAGTGCAAGCTGTTAACGCCACGGCGACGCTCTACTGCATGGCAGGAACGCAAGGCTGCGAAGGTGGGCTGCAAACTGCAGAGGTGGACTTCACCTTGCTTGGTGACAGTGAATATCAATATACACCTATAGGCATTTAAGCTGCAGCCATGCACTGCGTTGATTGCCAGATGCGTCAGCCACACCCTTTGCCCTGCTGCCGCCGGTGCTGCTGCTGCTGCTGCTGCTGCTGTTGCTGCTGCTGCTGCTGCAGGTGCCAACTATGACTTCCAGTTATACCCTGGCCCCGTAGACTTTGGCGACTTCAGCTGCAGCGACATCACGGAAGAGGCTGGCCTCTGCTTCGTCCCTGGAGGTGTCATTGACGCTGCCGCTGAATGCATAACGCGTTCAGAATGTAGTGCATTCGTCACAGGCAGTCGCAATGGTGTGAGTGGCGCGTACCTCAAATCTAACGGCAGCCGTATGGAGGACAACACAGTATACGGTATCACAGCACTCTACCGAGCCCGCACAGGTGGGTGGGGCACCAAAGCGTGCATGACACACACCTGGCAAGCACAGATATCACCAGCTGCAGCTCGTCACCTGGCAGCAGCAGATGTGAGATATGTAAGATACAATGAGATGACACCAATGGTAGGAGGCGTGAAGGCGCATGAGGTATCCTCATCGCCACACACGTCCCCTTCCTTAACATACGCGGGTGTTAAGTGTGAACACACCACGCGTAGCTCATTCATTCATTCAGATGACACCCTTCTGTCTTCAACAGCACCCAGAGTATGAGGCCACTTTGTTGCACTCGCTTGATTGTATACATGTGTCAGTGTCCATGGCTTTGGGCGTGTCCAAGGCAGTGCCGTGTCAATTGCAGCTCTTGCGGCCAGTGCCAAACTTGGGCGACGCAGCAAGCCAAGGCATGCTGCAACAGCAAGGTCCACAGGCAGCTGCCTGAATTGCTGGCGGCCACTTACATCTGTCTATTCCCTGCGCAGAACGCGTGCCTGCGACAAGCTGCCTCAATCATCTGATGTACCACATTTCATGCAGGCTTGCGCGGCAACCCAGAGTCAGCGGCCACCACCAGAGTTGTGCTCGAGTCACCTGCACGCTCCCCATCACCACAAAGCGCCCCCAGCTTATCACCCTCGCCATCCCCTTCACCACTCGCCACAACCCGCACCGGCCTTCCCAACACAGCAACCAACTCCACCACCAGTACAGGCAGTGCTGACGCCGGCAGCAGCGGCAGCACTAGCAGTAGCAGCAGCAGCAGCAGCAGCAGCAGCCGCGGCGTGTCCATCGGCATCATTGTGGGCGTGGCATGTGGTGCAGCTGGAGCCCTTGCTGCGCTGCTGTGAGGGACGCACATGCGGTTGTGCTGGAGGTGGCGGCACAAGACAATTGTGTTTCAACAGTGATGTAGCCAGCTGGAGCGTGGCACCTCGCGCAGGCGCGTGGCGCGGCGCCGCTGGCGCGTACCTCCGGCAAGGGGCGTGTGCTGTGGGGCTGGCTATCATGCCTGCGGGCTGCTGATAGCGCGGCCGCCATCTGCGGTGCAAACAGGGAGAGCATGGATTGGGCCTGCATGCAGCAGTAATATGGTGTGTCTGTACGTGTCAGGCATGGCTGGCCCAGCGGCTGAACTGTAACCGATCAATCCTGACCGTGCCGACCTTGAGCGCAGATCTGTGTTGCAACACAGTTGTGGCTCAGTAATTGCCTGCTGTAAGAGCTGGAAGCCTCCACGGCCACAGCAGCACAGTGCACCAAACTGTAGAGGGGCAGCATGCATATGGCAGCCTCCAGCCCACAGTCACAGTCACTGGACTGTCCAGTGGCCATCCCGAGCGACGCTCAATACACCATACAGAAGGAGTAACACGTACAGGAGCAAGTGCAATGCCTATATAGAAGTAGAGTGCACCATCACCCTGCTTCCAGTGGAGGGTTGATGTACTGGCCTGACTCATTTTGGGCTGGGACTGGCTCAGCCGTGAGTCGTGTTAGGCACTTGAGCGTGCTGCTGTTTATAATTATGCAGCCGTGAACTTGCTCCAGGAGGCTGCATCCCGCAGCAATCATTCAACTCGCAGTGAATGCGTGCAATTATTGAAAAGCGCGTTTGCGATACAATTGAACGAGGCAACCAGCCTATCGGCGGAAGGTCAGCTGCGTGGTGGTGACCTTCCGATTCACCTTCCTCCTCAGGGGACTGGACGTCTCAAATCCTATTTGTTTGTTGAGCACTCTCCTTCGGTCTTACGTGTCAGACAGCGGCGATACTCCACTCACTGACAAAAAAGACGTGCACAGGGGCGTGCGCCCTTCATATCAGGACAAGCTTCGAAGTTCCTGGTTTACCGGACGTTGTCGAGACGATGAATGGGTGTGGGGGTGCTCAGAACTTCAAAACCAAGCGCCGTTTGCGGCTGAGGGTGAAATTGCTGTTGGGCGTGCTGCAGGTGGCACAGCTGGTGAGCCTGTCACAGTACAAATGTTTGACAGCTGAACTACAGTCCCAGCTGCCAACTGCAGTATCACTTGTTTCCTTGAACAGCAAAATACTGTTCAATGGAACTGTCAGGCCTGCTGACGGTGTTCAGTGCTACACGTGCAGGCCTGCCTACAAGCAAGCTGGTGATGCCAGGGGGCAGGAACTGCTGCATGCCATGGCCACTGGCAACAGCCGGCGGCTGCTGCAGGAAGAACCACTACGTAAGTGTCTGATCTTTCATTAAAAAAAACTTGCTGATAGTTTGGCTTGTCTTGTCACTTGTTGCTGCGGCGTCCATCACTCAGTCCGGCAATCTACAACTAGCTGTAGGGCTGCAGCTGTCGCCGCCCGCGGTCACCACCTGACAGTTGAACAGACACCACAGCACAGTGCAACTGCAGCAAAAAAAATCACGCCAACAGTGCAATGCGGGTGTATGGGCGTATTGACATTTTTGCCTTTTGCAGCTTATCCCATAGTGCACCTGCTGCGTCACCCCTGAGCGCTGCAGCTAGCAAATGCTGGGCAGGCTGCTGTCCTTCTGACCAAACCTCGCTGCTGTCGTGACAATTGACGTGCGTTCTGCTGCAGAGCTCCTGGTGATGCCAGGCATCACTGTCAAATTGAATGACGTGAATTGCGGCCACTATCATCAAAAATACACAGACGAGAAAGGGCAGATGGCGCCTTTCTGCAAATATTGTGGAGGTGTGGAAGCAGTGGCTGATGAGTGCTTAGGCAACAAAGAGTGCACTGGCTTTGTCATGACCAGTCTGGGTTGCGGTTATTTGCAGACGTCGGTGGCGGCGAAGTACCAATTACAGAGCGCTGTTAATGGTACGACGCTGTACTGTCGTCCCTCCGAGGCTGACTGCCAAGGTGCGCGGAGGACTGCAGTGCTTGCACACATCTGTGTTGTTGTGTTACAGGTTGCCACCGGCGCAGAATGCTGTGACATCTACATCGGCTGTCGATGAGGCTGTCACACAGCTCAGCAAACTGTGTTGTTCTTGCAGCGGATTGTTCACTTCCTGAAGGGCTGCTGCACCGCGCTGTTCCCTTGATTATGTTGCTGCTGCTGCTGCTGCTGCTGCTGTCGTTGTTGCTGCTTCTGCTGCGGCAGGTGCCAAGTACATTCTGCAGAAAGAGTCCAACATCCAGGACCTTGAACGTTTCAGCTGCGGCTTCAAAGATCATGGCGTAGAGCAACCGTTTTGCTTCAAATCTGGAGACGTCAACGATATGGTTGCTGCATGCGATGCTGAAGAACAATGTGTGGCGTTCAGCACAGGCAGCAACCAGGGTGTCACTGGCGCATATCTCTACAAGTCATCAACTCGTCCTCTCAACTATGAAGCAACCGTGTACCGCAAACTCACAGGTAAGCAAGGCAGCACCTGGTACCAGCTCAGGCACTAACAACTGTCAGGTGTCAGCAATGAGATGTGGACTGTTGCAGCATCCTGCCAACGTAGCACAATCATGTTGTGCAAAGCTTCATGCGGAGGTTTTGGTCTTCAACCTGCCCCACATCACCATTATCTGTACTTGAGTGTTGACTCTGCCATTGCTCAGCTGCACACATGTGCACGACAGTGCTGCGGCTGTAGCACTGGTTCACACGCAGACTGTACCCAGTCCAGCTATGCCGCAAGCTTATAGTGACACAGCACCAGCAGCAGCGATGGTCAGAGCCGCTGCAAGGACTGCTGCTGGTGCCCTCCTGCTTTTCCACAGTCCGCGGCAGGCTGCCTGATTCATTGTGGTCACTGCAATTGTGTGCAGCTACATCACTAGCCAACATTCTGGCCAAGGCAGCAGCTCCTTCACCCTCACGTGTGGCTTCACCATCGAGCAGGCCTAGGCCATCACCTTCACCCTCACCATCAGCCCTGCCAACACAACAAACAACGCAACAATCAGTACAAGCACATCAGATGTGGGCAGCAGCAGCAGCAACCGCTTGTCCGCTGGCGCGATTGCGGGCATTGTGATTGGTGCAATCGCAGCCCTGGCTGTGCTGCTGGGCGTGGCCTGCATGTGGTGGAGGTCGTGGCACGAAATGACGGCCCTGCAGGTGAACTGATGTCTAGTTGCATGCATTCACTTTGTTACGCAACGCCAGCGCACCAGTCATGCAAAGTGGCAGTCGCTGCAACGTACTGTGGACTGCACAGTTGGTCCTGCCTGGTATTGGCCATGCGTCAGTCTAACTTCAACATTCATTTGCAGCAATAACAATTGGCACTACCCGCGTCTCAGATGTCATTGCAGCTTATGACCAGCTAAACAGCAGCTGTTGTGCAGCTAAAGCAGCACAACTACAGTTTGTAAACCACACTGAACTTTGTGGTTCACCTGCTGACGTGCTCCCTACTGCTGTTGTGTTTGCCGCCGTGCAGGAAAAGAAGCAGCAGCCCTCCAGCTCCAACCTGGCCAGAGCACCGGCTGGGCGCTGCGTCGAAAAGCAAGAGGAGCGGGTGAATGTGGTGTGCCAGTAGAACGACTACAGCAGCACCATTCCTGTCTGGCGAGAGTGCTCTGGAATACCTTGGCAGAAGAAGGCAACCGCAATCAGGAGGGTTTCATCGCATCCAGGCATGCATTCATATGTCAGGCCTGGCTGCAGCCTTATACCAGCATCCTTGCCTCACCCCCAGTCAAGATTGGCACACCTCACTTGCAACTAGTGGATACCTTGCATCGTACGACACAAACAAGAGGACTACATTTCAAACTGATAAACGATTTGGTGCAGGTACCAGTGATAATGAGGCGACTGTTTGCTCTATGCGGCCAGGGGTTGAAACATTTGTGTCAGTGCTGCTAGCAGTTTGTGTTGTGTACAGCGTTTGACTTTTGCGGCAAGTACAGCTGCAAGGATGCCCTGCATACATGTTGTGCGTGCTGCTGCCCGCTGAAAGCCTGGGTCAAAAATAAGCCATTTCAAAAAGGGAGTGGCTGTACATTGTCTTGTGGAACAGGGTCCATCAAAGGTAGTGTGAGTCACTTGAAGATGAATGATTCTTGCAACCGTTGCACGGCGTTGTGTTCTCGCTGTTTGTTTGTAGCCTTTCACAGCATGCTGTTGATGCTATGGTTTGATGAGTAACATGATGATGATGACAGCATGCTGTCCTCTGCACTGCAGAGGGAGATTCACGGCCGTTGTCTGTCTAGACAGATGCAGTGCATCTTGAACCTGTATAGTTCCAGCGTCTGTAAGACATCAGCTGCATAGCTAAGCATATGCGTGGTGGGCTGCACATTAACTAGCAGATTGCAGCGAGTGGGATTGGAAAGGCTTCTGCGTGCCAAGTCATCTTTGGCAGCTCACAGCAAGCTGCGCACCGTCATTGTATTGGTTTGTGACGTACACTGTGCTGTCTTGCAGATAGTAGCCGGCACATGTAACATCAGTTACAGACAGTGAATGGACCTACTAGGTCATAGTATGTAACACACACGGGGACGCCCTCTCACTTTGCAACCCCGCAGGAGGTACTAGTGCCACAGGCGGCACCGCGTTGATGCAGCGAGCAGCACACCACGTGGCACACCCTTGTGTGACACAGCCAGCAGATGTAAGCGCAATCGCTGCTATTGCATGTTGTGTTGGCTGAAAGGTAACGTGACAGGGACCAAGGATCACCGCTGCCCGTCAATGCGTTCAACCACTTCACAACACCAGCTCTCAACCCACGCTGCCCAACACATGTGCATGTGCATGCCGGGTGACGCTGCTGCCCCATGCGTGCAGTGTTTGCGTGTAAGTGGCACACTCACAGGCCCGGCAGCCGCAGCAGCACCGCTACCAGCCACTCCAGCAGCAGCGTTCAGATGGAGCACTGCTGCCGGTCCTTTATTGCAATCGGTTCAATGTTGAAATCGTGCTGTGCGTGTGACATATTATGCATGCTTTTTCCTAAATCCCTGAACAACAGGCACTGTTCACAGATCAAGCACAGCACCACTGCGTGCAAACAGCTCAGTGGCTGGCCAAGCCCAAGGTGTAGCATGGACGCGCCACACAGGCCCTACACACCAGACCACTCAGCACCCAGTACCATTCAAAGCGTGCTACTGCTGCAGCCCAGCCAACCCTGGCACGATCCCGGCTCAGCTCACCACCCCACGCCCTCAAACAGCTCAGCACCTTGTTTGCTGCTGCAGACACTGTCCTGGCAGGAAGCATTGCAAGTCCCGCACCGCATGTGCCGTGCATTGTGGCAGCAGCAGCCCCTTCCTCCTGCGCTGTCAGCTCACAGCGCCACGCCCTCAAACAGCTGCTGCAGGCTGCACTCAGGTGCCCTCTTTTCAGCGATGACCTCCACCACCTTGTCTGCTGCTGCAGACAGGAGTCATCATACAACGAGTCGGGCGTGCCGTGCATTGTGGCAGCAACAGCCCTTCCAACTGCGCTGTCAGCTCACAGCGACACACTTTCAAACAGCTGCTGCAGGCTGCGCTCAGGTGCGCTCTCCTCTGCGATGACCTCCACCACCTTGTCTGCTGCTGCAGGGCACACCAGCGCCTCCACGCACACGTCAGCAACCTGCGGCAGCAACAGCAGCAGCATGTCAGCTCGTAAAGCACCTGGCATAACACCGCACATGCAGCATGCTATAACGTAACTAAGTCATTGCACGTGCTAGCATGCACTCTTCAGCAGATGCCAATGCATGCACTGCAGCCCAGCCCAGCATAGCGAGTGGCACTGGCACCACAAGTCACATACACCCAAACAATT
Organism: Scenedesmus sp. ARA3; assembly: GCA_004335835.1. Lineage (NCBI taxonomy): Eukaryota > Viridiplantae > Chlorophyta > Chlorophyceae > Sphaeropleales > Scenedesmaceae > Scenedesmus > Scenedesmus sp. ARA3. The sequence continues at coordinate 21,886 of RWJK01001075.1, read as the reverse complement.
ACAACGTTCAGTGACAGAGGCAAGTGCGAGACCGGCAAAACAGCATGCAGTTGTCATTAACCACATCAACCGCTGCCTATCCACTACAGCCGCCGCCGCTGCTGCTGCTGCTGCTGTTGCGGCTACTGCAGCTACCCCAACCACCGCACCTGGCTGCGCAGGATGGCCCCGGAGCGCCGCATTGGCGGGAAGCCGAAGCTGTCCGGCCCCTCCATCACGATGCTGCCCGCTACCTCGCCATCACCCAGCTTGCTCTTTAGGCCACCTGCAGCAGCAGCAGCAGCAGCAGCAGCAGCAGCAGCAGCAGCCGAGGTGACACACGTGTGCAGGCATGCAGCAAGCCGGTGCACATGAGCTCGCAGCCAGGGAACAGGGTGCGCAATGCACCAGAACCCTCTCAAGCTGTGGTGCAAGCTGTGGCCATAAACCTGCAGCTACGGTTCATTTGCCACTGGCTTTAGCACATGTGCTGTTTGTACAAACAACAGAGCCAGCAGCGCCCCGCTGGCAGATGTCATGGCGGATCTCAACACCCAACACTGCCGCGCACCTGGCCCTCGATGGTGTAGCTGAGTAGCAGCATGTAAGCACAACTGCAGCACCCAAAGCCTCAGGCTGGGAGCCAGGCAAGCAGGGAGGCATGTTCTGCAGCAGTAGCGCAACACAGATGCAGTCTAGCCAACTGCTGCTGCCTAGCATCACGGCGCACCTGGCCTCACGATGGTGTAGCTGAGCAACCGCATCTCAGCACAGCTGCAGCTCCCAAAGCCTCAGGCTAGAAGCCAGGCATCAGCGCAACACACTATGATAAGTGACCAAGGGTCTTCATCACATTCGCCTGTTTGTGACCGCACCTGGCCTCACGATGGTGTAACTCAGCCCACTGCGCTGCAGCTCCTCCTCAGCGCGCTTCTTCCAGAACAGGATCTGGCAGCAGCAGCGGCAGCAGCAGCAGCAGCAGCAGCAACAGCAGCAGCAGCAGCAGCAGCAGAGATGAGTGCTGAGGAAGTCGCCAGGGGACCTCTATTTAATCAAAGCACTTGCGCAACATCAGCAGTTGCCGGAGTGTAAGCAGTGCGACACGACATTCAATGGTAGATGTCCGTCAACATAGGCAGTGCCGTGCGTGCCATAAGATAAGCAGCAGCAGCAGCAGCAGCAGCGGCGGCAGCTGTGGTGGCTCACCCCCCAGAACAGGTTGAGCGGGTTGAAGGGGTCATCAGCTCCGATGCTGGTCACAAACACAAAGCGCTTCACGCCAGCACGCTTAGCAGCAGCGATCAGGTTCAGTGTGCCCTGGTAGTCGATCTTGAAGGGACCAAAAGGATCTGATTTGTCATTTGCTGCGCTGGCCACAATGATAGCATCGCAGCCGGCGAATGCCCGCGGCAGCGTCGCGTACTGGTACACGTCACCAGTCATGACGTCAAACTCCGGACCGCCGCTGGTGCCGCTGCTGCTGTTGGCTGGCGTGGTGGGCTTTGGCAACAGGTTGGCTGCGCGGGCGGCGTCCTTTACGAGTGCACGGCAGGCCACGCCCTTGGCCCGCAGCGCCTCCACGCAGCGCCTGGCGGAGGGGAGAGACAACACAAAGAAAAGACAAACACGCCCAGTAAATACGTGACAAGGTGCACGGTGAAGTTGTGACACATCAGGCCCTTGGCGCGCAGCGCCTCCACGCAGCGCTTGCAGAGGAACGGCAGGAACAACACCAGACGAGCAACCAGGGGTACCAGGGTGCAGAATTGATGATTAAGTATGGCTGGACAGCGACGTAGCAGGCAGGTAGCTCAAGAGAGTAGGCCATGTTGCCTCAGTGTGCCGCCAGTGCTGTGGTTAGCAGCAACGCCGCTGCAGAAACACAGGTAGCACAATGATTTATGCTAGCTACATTCTGCGGTAGCTAGTAGAGCACAGCCGCACCTGCCCACGCCGGCTGAGACTCCCACCAGCGCGGAGCGCTTGGCGGGGCGAGCAATAGACAAGACGGACGGACGGACGGACAGACAGACAGACAGCCAGAGCCATTCTGGTAGCACATGTAGACATGCCGCACCTGCCCACGCCGCCTGTGGCTCCCACCACCAGCACCTTCATGCCAGCAAAGCGGCTGTCAGGCGCAGCCCCGCTGCTGCTCTGCCAGTCGATTGGGGCGCCGCCAGCCTCACCAGCAGCAGCAGCCACGGCAGCTGTGGCAGCGCTCGCAGCAGCTGCTGCATCGTTCACGAGCGCAGAGGCAACATCTGACGCGTCTGACACGACTGCAGATGCTGCATCGGCTGCTGCGTTGACTGTTGCAGTGGCTGCGTCAGATGCATCTTCGACTGCACCAGCCGCAGATTGCGCGATGTCATCCAGTGGCGACCTGCTGCTGCTGCTGCTGCTGCTGACTGTTGCTGCCTCCACATCAATCACTGGCTCCTGCTCATCGCTGCTGGCTGCTGCTGCTGCCCAGTTGCGGCGAGTGACGTGCTGCTGCTGCTGCTGGGTGAAGGGGGCACGCGCATGTGCCCTGACACCTGCCAGCGCAGCACAAGTGTGACGTACGGCGCGTGCACCACATATGTGAAGTTGTGTGTTCAAAAGTCATCATTGTGGCTGTGCATCATTGACAAGCACAACAACAAGAATATACCCATCACACGCATGCACACAGCTGACCACACATGGCAGTTGTGCAAGCATATCAGCAGCAGGTTGTTGAGCACATAGCAGCACATGTCTGCGCCCTCTGTATGGTGAAATTTTGTAGATATTTGCTATTGTGGGCACTACGGCAACCGAAAGCATGCCTGCCGTCATGCACCGGCAGGCTTATGGTCAACCAAGTAGCCTGCCATGCATGGGCAACCAGCAGCACGGCTGGTAATCCAAGCACAAGGGCTAGCCATGGAAACGTAATCAGGCACAGATGTATGAATCTTTACGGAGCTTCGTCGTTCGCAACATGCTGCCCTCACGCTTACCAGTTACTGGCACCAAATGGGTGGTGAGGAACTGTTTTGGCGCCTTTGCAGAGCCGGCAGCAGGTGTACCAGCCACAGCACCATTTCTAAAGCCCAACTTGAGCATTTCAAATGACGCTGAAAGGTGAAGGGACGACCAGGAAGCGACTGAGTGACACCAGCGACAACCAGGTGACTGACCTCGATGATGCGAGAGTCTAATAAAAGAGAGTAGCTTATGCAGTTAACAGCGAAACGTTTGCTGGCATGAACAGTTAGGCCACCGTGCTGCTGTGGTTCAGTCGAGTTGTCATTCGCATCTCAATACTCTCACACGGCTCCGTTGACAGTCACACATGCTGGAGAATGCGATCCAAAGACCTAGAAATGCATCTGCACTTTTGTTTTGTCGATATGGCGCTTCATGTGATCAGTCTGCTGGTGTAAAATCCTGCAGCTGGGGGGCTGTTCGTGTCGCCATGGCCACGAGGATTTACAACGTTGCCAGTATACCCAGCTACCAAGCTCCCAGCCGTTCCCACGACCGCTTCAGTAGTGCCCCAAAGTGAGCTTCGTGCTGTTGTCCCTGTGCTGCTGCTGCGGTGACAACAGCTCGAAACATCTTTTTAGCATCGTAAATGGCGAAAGATTTAGCAGCCGGAGCATTACGTGCCAGGCATTCTTGCACTGCTGACTGCTACAACGCCTCATGGCTGTCGTTTCTGCTGCGCAGGGGGCAGAACACGGGCTACAGCCAAGGCCCCGTGCAGACTGGGCTCCCTGTGTGCATATGCAGGCAGCAGCAGCCTCAGAACAGCAGATCTGGCTACAAGGCGTTGGTGCAGCAGGTGTGCAACCACCTACCACTGCAGTCACCCACGCATGGGGCAGCGTGCTAGGCTTCTGCACATGCAGAATGAGCTTGTCTCGTGCTGCAAAATTTGTTTTAAGCTGTGATCAGCGCTGCGCGTGCCATCATGTGCATGCAGGCTGAACTCTGGACACCTGCATGGGTGTCTTGCCTACCATGCAGCATGCGCCACATCGCATGCAGTACACTGTGTACCAGTGGGTTGAAAAGCCAAATCCATGCACAGTTAAAAACCCCTCAACTTTGTGCTGCCGTTGCTGCTGTATGTGCCGCACTTTTCAAATCACAAGCAGCTGGTACCAGTCAACCCTGCCACAGCTGGCGTGCAGCAGCCTGGCTGCACTTGGCCTCGCTGCGTGCTGCCCTGCCTAGAAAGCAGCAGCAGCAGCAGCAGCAGCGGCAGCAGCATTGTTGCCAGCAGTAGCAACGGCAACGGCAGCAATGGCAGCAGCAGAGGTGCCAAGGCCGGCGGCATGCTGCCACCGCACCAGGCAGTCTCGCGCTTGCAGGAAACACAGGTGAGCTGCTGCTGCTGCTGCTGCTGTTGCTGGCACGTCAATTTTTATAGCACCAGCATTGCTGCTCTCATTCACCCAGATCAGCCATCTGCTGCTGTTTCATTGTGCATGTTGGCCCATTGAAACATTGATTCTGCATGTGTTTGCCCCTGCCCTGACACTGTGATTGTGCAACGACGTGTGGTGAGTGGTTCTCCTGCTGTGCTGCTGCCTCCACAGGCAGTGTCTGAGCTGCAGCAGCAGCAAGACATGCAGCAGCAGGCGCAGTTCCAAGTGCTCAGCCGGCAGCAGCAACAGCAGCAGGCGCAAGCCAGCCTAGGGCTGCAGGAGCAGCGGCAGCAGCAGCTCGCTGACAGGCAGCCTAGCACACGGCAGCGGCTCCCACCCACAGCTTTGCGGCAACAGCCTGGCAGCCCACAGCAGCGGCTGCGGCAGGGTGCTAGCAGCCCCTCATCTGATCTGCTAGCTGCAATTCAGGCTGTCGGGGGGTACTCGCAGCTCTGTGCGCTAGTAAATGAGGCCAGCACCAGCTTTCAGCCTCACCACACTGCTGCTGCGCTGCTGCGGCTCGCCAACATTGTGACGGGCAGGGACCTGGCAGCAGCAGCAGCGGCAGCAGCAGCAGCATCAGCCGAGGAATCGGCACTGTTTGGGGAGCAGGACTGGGCAGGGCCCCAGGTCGCTAGCCTTGATGCTGCTGCTGACAGCCCAGGCAGCCCCCGCAGCCCAGGTACTGCCAGCAGGGACGAGGCCTACAGCAGCAGCAGCAGCCTAGGCAGCTTGAACGGCTACACAAGCCGCAGCAGTTTCAGTAGCGGCAACAGCCTTTTCAGGTTTGGCGGCGCTGTTGCCCCTGCCAGGGGTGCCGGCCTGGCAGGTCTGATTGCAGTGCCTGGCGGCGAGCTGGCTAGCAGCAGCAGCAGCAGCAATGCTGATAGCAGCGCTGCCGCTGCTGCTGCTGAAGCTGCAGGCTTCCTCAGCGGTGCAACCATGGCAGCGCGCATGGCTTTGGCGCGGCAGCAGCAGTGGGAGCAGCAGCAGCTGCGGCAGCAGGCGTGGGGGCTGCTCCCCGCGCAGCAGCAGCAGTGGCTAGACGCAGCCGGCGGCGCAGAGGGCTTGGCCGTGCAGCAGCAGCAGTTTGACGAGCAGCAGCAGTGGCTGCAGCAGCAGCAGCAGGTAGTTGACTACGGCCCGCTGCTGCGGCGGCTGCTGGGCCTAGTCCGCTCCCAGGCTGAAAACATGTCGGGCTCTGCGGGCCTATCTGTCCTCACAGCACTCACCATAATGCGGGCACAGCCGGATGCTAAGCTTCTGCAGCGCCTGCTGACTCACCCTCTGGCTTTAGGCTTACCTAAGCTGCGGCCTGAGGGCCTAGTCGCTGTGGGATCGCGGCTAGCAGCGCTACATGCGCGGCCGAGTCAGCGCTGGCTGGGCCGCTATGTTGCGTTGCTGCAGCAGCGGCGCGACGTGCTGAGTGCCCAGCAGCTGGCGAGTTTGGTCGGCAGCTTGCAGGTGCTGGGTTGGAGGAGCTGGCCTGAGGCGTGGGGCGTGGCGCTGGCTGGGCGCTGCAGCAGTGCGCTGGCGAGCATGGAGGGGCCGGAGCTGCTGACAGTAGCGCAGGTGCGGGCAGGGTGGATGGTCGTGGCTGGCTGATGGCTGGTTTGAGTTGTTTGGGTTTGGTGGCCTTTGATTACGGCAGCACTGGCAAGCATGGAGGGGCCGGAGCTGCTGACTGTGGCGCAGGTGCTGGGGTGGTCTATGCTGAGCCCCCTGGGCATGCTTGCGGCTTGCTGGTAATGTGACAGAGAGATGGAATTTGGATATATGCGTTCGAATGAAGTGATGGGTTGTAAGAGTGCGATAGCTGTTGGGAACAGCTGCTGACAGCTGCAGGTCAGGTTATCGGTGCAGCTGGCAGCAGCTGACTTGCACTTTCTAATGAAGCATTCATCCACTCATCCCTGATGTATCTTCCTGACGTATGCGCCTTGCCACCCGCGTCTTCCATGTGCCGCTTTCTGCCGCCACGCGGGCGCTGATGGTGTGCCACCACACCTTGGACCGAAGTCTGGTTATGACGCCATCGTCTGATCATGAATCACACATCTGCCCTGCCCCTGTGTCTTCCATTCCTCCGCCATGTTGCCTCCACGCAGGCGCTGGTGGTGTGTGGCCACACCCCGGACGAGGTGGTGCGAGTTCTTCCTGGCAGCAGCACGGCCCCTACGCGCCTCACTCAACAACAGCCAACTGACAACAACAGCCAACTGACAAGTTTTTTCTGTGTGATGGCCTCGCACGACAGCATTCAGCCTGCATTATAGATTTCCACTAGCCAAGTGCGGTCACTCATTCATGTCGTATGCCCTGCACTGACCTCCGCTGTCCTCTCTGCGCCGTATTTGTCCCACCCTCTGCCTCCGCGCAGGCGCTGGTGGTGTGTGGCCACACCCCAGACGAGGTCTGGTGCGAGTCTTTCCTAGCAGCAGCACGGCCCCTACTCGCCTCACTCAACCCGCCGCAGCTCGCCGCATTACTCGACGCCTTGGCAGCGCTGGGCATGCGCCCGGGAGAGCCCTGGCTGCGATCCTTCTTCACCGCATGCCCCGGCCGCAGCCTGCGCTCCCTAACCCCTGCCGCCTGGCCCAAGCTAGTCAGCAGCATCGCCACACTGAAGCTGAGGCCTGAGGCAAATTGGCTACGGGAGATGTATGCTGGCTGTGCGCCATCTCTGCCGCGGATGGAGCCCGGGCAGCTCGCGCAGCTGGCAGCAGCAGCAGCAGCGCTAGGCATGAGCCCCCCAGAGCCGTGGGTTGCAGCACTCGCTGCCAGCAGCATGTGGAAGCTTGCGTGTGCATCACCACAGCAGCTGGCGCAGATTGCTGAGGCACTTGCGGCGCTCAAAGCACGCCCCGGGCGCGCCTGGCTGCAGCAGTATGCGGCAGCAGCGGATGCGGCAATCCTGTGCTGCAGCGGGGAGGAGCTGGCTCGCCTAGTTGCAGCAGCAGCGGAGCTGAAGCACGCACCCGAAGCCGGCTGGCTAGCTCGGGTGGAAGCTGCTAGCCATGGGCAACTAGGGGCGCTGTCACCCACAGGGCTTGCCGCACTCGCTACAGCAATGCAGCAGCTAGCTGCACAGCCAAGCCTGTCCTGGGTGTATGCGTTTGTGAGCGCTGCATATCCGCAGCTAGGGCAGTTCAATGGGCAGCAGCTGGCTGATGTGCTTGATGCGCTGCCTGCGCTGGCGCCTGGGCCTCGCTGGGTTGACGAGCTTGTGCAGATCTGCTGCCATGAGCTGCCTGCGAGGCAGGAAGAGCGGCTGCGGCTGCAGCAGCAGGCGGAGCAGCAGCGGCAGCAGCAGAGTGAGGCGGCGGCTGCGGCGGCAGGTGGGCAGAGTGAGGCGCAGCAGCAGCAGCAGCAACCCAGCAAGAAACAGAACAAGAAGACGAAGAACATGAAGAAGATGATTCCTCAGCAGCAGCAGCAGCAGCAGCAGCAGGCTCAGCTAGCAGGTGCAGCTGCTGGTACACAGCAGAATGGCCCTAGCAAGGCTCAGCGGCTGCAGCGCAGCCGACAGCAGCAGCAGCAGCAGCAGCAGCAGCAGGCTAGCAATGGCGTAGGAGCACCCACCAGCAACGGCGCAGGTGCCGCGCAGGCCAGCAGCAGCAGCAGCAGCGTGGCTGCATCCAGCACCAATGGCAATGCGCAGCAGGCAACAGAACAGCAGCCATATGGGGCTGGGGCTGGTCCAGCTGGCCCTGTGTCTGTGGCAGCAGGAAGCACTCAAGCCTGATGCTTCTGCTGCTGCTGCTTTGGTGCATGTTGCTCAGCACGTCCAGAATGTAGCGTGTGGTGCTGCTGAGCTGTGTGGATCGGCAGCTCTCCCCCACAAGCAGCTTGTGTTGTGTCTGTTGTGCTGTAGCTTGCATGTTGCACCACGCTGCTGTTGGTGTCTTGTTTATCCTCATGCAGTTTGTGTTGTGTGGGTTGCAGCGTTACCAGCCATATATTTGGCAATACGACTACATGGTGCTGTTTGGCCGCGCTGGGGCCTTGTTACTGCTGACCCGTGCTTGCTTTATTTTGAGAGGCAGCTGCACTGCAGTGCAATGCATGCTTGGAAGAAAGCCGGCTAGCCGCAGTTGCAGTACTCACTAGCGCACACCTCCCGGCTTGTTCCAGAATCAAAGCGCCAGCTGTGGTTGCATATCTTGCATGACTGCTGTCGCCATGCGTTACGCATGGTGTGAAACTTGAGCACTGGCGCAAGCAGCGGTGCCCGATCATGGCACTCCTGCTGCTGTGCGTCAATTGACTTGGTTTTAATACATGCCCTGTCTTAGGTCAGGTTTGAGAGCGAGGTGTGTGCTAACAGAGAGCGAGGTGTTAGAGAGGGTTGTCTTGTGGTGTTACTAACACCATGTTAGTAACATAGCAGGGCAGGGCAGGCTGTGCCTGCCAAGTTGTCTCAATCCGTCTTGTTGTTTCCATCTGCGCATCATGCTGAGTGGGGTTGACGGCTATTGATCCGTGAGTGTGTACAGTATAGTGCTGTACAGTGTAACTCGTACGGATGTATAGTATTCAGAGGCGAGCCTATTCAAGGTGTCGTACTGTACATGTACGGAACAGTGTGTTGTGCAACACTGGACAGTCTCTGCTCTTTGAAACAGGAGGAGGAGGAGCTCCTGCAATCTATATTGCATACAGAGTTACAACGTGCATGCAGATCACACATAACAAGCACAATGCGACATGATGCGTACTCACACTGCCACGCTTGTTTGTCACTGCCAGCAGCACTGCAGCATTATCCACGGGGTCGATATACGCATGGCGGCCACAGATATTTATTCAACCACACAGCTGACATGCAACCACCACACCATAAGTGGTCAGGCCATCTTCCACATGCAGGAGGCTGCTGCTGCTGCTGCTGCTGCTGCTGCTGCAACACCAAGCCAGGCTGATGATGCATCCCTCAAACTGTGGACATGCAAACACTGGAGTGGTCAGAGACTCTCAAAGTCCCCTGATTTGGGCAGTGATCTATGCAAGCTTGCACATACACTTGCTCTCATGAAGCACACTGGTTGAGAAAAGGCTGACTACTATGCTGCCAATCCACACACCAGGTCGCAGTGCTGGCAGCTGCCTGCAAAAAAGTGCAGGCGGCATGCCGAGCTAAGCATGCAGAAGTTATGCACTGATATGATGATCTGCGGCAGGGCACTGTCTGGAAATTGTTGCAAGCAGCAGGCCCCAAGTCGTATGAGAGGACACAGCACTGCACACAAGCACAGCCCCTGCTCCTGGCAGGCCACCAGTCACCCAGGTAAGCCAAACACAAAGGGGCCTACAGCCGTGTGAAAATACCGGCTAGAAATGAGCTTGCACTCAACACGCCAGATGCAACTGGCCACGGCACCAACTGCGCCGCAAACAGCAAACAGCAAGCCAATAACATTATGCAAAAAGTATGTAAAAATATGCACAACGAACACTGTCTAATGGACTCGGGGGCTCCAACTGCAACAAGGCAAGCAGTGGTTCAACAGTGCTGGTTTGGCTGGGCAGCAACGTGTGCTTGCCGTTTTTCTAGGGTGCCGGCAGCACCAATGATGCACCATGGTAAAGCACAGGTTAATGGGCTGTGAGGTGGAGCATGCAGCGATGCCGCACAGTAAGCAATGCAGCAATGCCACAGCAGAGGAGCATGCAGCAATGCAGGAGCATGCAGCAATGCGGGAGCATGCAGCGATGCCGCACAGTAAGCAATGTAAGCAACATGGCTGTGCGTGCGCAAGCCGCGTGCGAGTGACGTCCGTGCCTATGGCTGATTCAGCAACCAGCACAGCAGCAGGGCGCAGCAGCAGCAGCACAAGGCGCAACAATGCACGGCCTCGGGGAGCCTGCTGATGCCATAAAGCATCACACTTGGCTAGCATCACTTCTTACTTAGCTAGCCAAGTAAGAAAATGGTTGGCAGCAAACAGCAGCTCAGCTGAGGTTGGGGCTGTTTTACTGGTGCCTGCCTTGCTCAAAAGCCTTCTGCACAACCAACGAAATCACCAACACAGCACAGCCCACACCTCACACTATACCACACACACTGTAGGACGCCGCATGCTGTGTGTGGATGCTGACGCTGCGGCAGCACCGCTAACTTAGCAAACGCAACACATTTGTGCCGAGCGATCTGGACAGACATACCCGGCCAAACATACATACTGTGTAACAAAGCAGAGCTGCCAGCAGCATGTATTGGCGCTGCTGCAGCTGTTAGGGGTATGTTGTATGTGTAGTACTAGGTGTGACGATGCTCAAATTCTCAAGAGGCAATGCACCTGCTCGTGCAACTTGCCAGGCTGGGGCAGCCGCAGCACCGCCGGCCGTTAAATGGCAAAGCACACAAGCTCCGACCAGGGTTGGCACCGCAACGCCGGATTGGTGTGCTGGCACTGGTACAACATGCACAGCGCCATTTGATTGGGAGTGTAGCAGTGCTGGTGCACTGCAGTTGCCACAGCTGCAGCAGGTTGTTTTTTGTGGTTTGCAGCCACTGAGTGCGCAGCTTGCTGTTCCAACAGTCATGCAGCACATTCAGCACACAAATGCACGCACAAACACCACGATTGTCCAGACATCAGCAAGCAGGTGCACTGCCGAGTGTTCAGCTGTGCAGCAAGCTCATACACCACCACGTGTCTGCGGCACAGTTTGTCCCTCAGTCAGCAAACATTGGCACCGTTCAGTGGCCTCCACAGGCAACAGCAGCAAACTGTCCACTCCAGCAACAGCAAACACCACAACGCGTCTACGGCACAGTTTGTCCCTCAGTAAGAAAACCCTGCCGCCACACAGTGTAGCCATTTTAGGCGACATCAGCAGGTTGTTAGTAACAGGTTGTTAGTAACAGCCCTGCCTCCAGAGCATTGGTTGCCCTGCAAATACTTTCAACACATCAAAATCGCCCGCTGATTGGCCTGGTTGCTTTCCAGGAGTGCTTGCAATCAGCGTGCATCATCGCGCTTTGTGACCGCTGCATATACCGCAGGGCAACTCATAGCAGCGGCTCTGCAGCTATCTGCCAGATGACTTTTCAAACCAGAGGGCTGCGAAATGCCATCCAGAGCCACATGCAGCAATAATGCTCATCCGCTGCCGCACTTGAATAGTCTGCAACAAAATCAGGCACCTGTATCTCGTGAGCCGGCAGCAACTGCGTCATAACAGATGTGCAACATCGCGAGACTACATGCCACCCACAACCACATTGGCTGCAACAGAGCCGTTGCCACACTGCAGCCGACAACAATGCCATATTCAAATCTGGATCCCAAACAAGCCCAGCAAACACCACATGTGTGGCTGACTCACCATCACATGTGCACCACAACTGATAAACCGCAGCTGAGCTGCAGCAAACAGGTGCGGCTTCAGTGCTTTGCAAGCCTCTGGATAAGGCATAAGGCCAGCTACGCCACTCGCTCGCTGCTTCCAATGAGGAATGCAGCAATGAGGAATGCAGCAACGGGCTGCCGAGGGGGCGTCTGGGCAGCACTGCAACTTGCAGTGGACCGCCGCACTGCATCAAAGCCCACCTTTGAGTAACACTCGCAGGAATGCTGCTGCAGAGGATCTGTTGCCCTCCCAACTTGGAGGCAGATACGCCAGCTGGAAACAGCGCGGGTGCGCAGCACCCGTCTGTGTCAGCGGCTCACCCAACGTAACCATGTATTTGCGGGGCTTTGGCAATTCCACATTGCACAGCAAGGAGGCTGATCAGCCGCATGTAACAGCAACAGCTGCCGCGGCCGCGCCACCCAATCTTCAGGCCAGCAGCAAGCATATCAGCAAGAAGCACAAGGCGCGGCAGCGCCTGCAGCACTGCACGGAATGCAGCATGCACACGCAGACGCTGACACACTTTGCACACTCACAGACATGCACTGCAGGAAACCTGCAGGACCGATGCACAGCTGCCGACCAAGCAGATTCCGCGCTGGCATGCCCTTGCGTCAGCAGAAGCATGACAGCGCAGCCCGCCCAAGCAACGCCTGCCGAGGTATGCGCCCAACAATTTCCACTTTTCAAACAACGCGAGGAAGAATCGATTGCCCAAACAAGCCAATGCCAAAACCAGAGATCTGGCAGTGTGTGCGCGGCACGCACTGCGAGGGCACAGTGATCAGATCTGTGCATATACGCCAACTGCTGCACGAGCCTGCAACATAACTACGAACTACTAGGAGCAGATGCAACAGCACACAATCAGCTGGAATGCAGGGGCAACAAAGGAGCCATATGCAGCAACCGGCTGACACAAGCCTTGAAAAAGAATCGGGATTGGGTATAGCATGGAGAAGTGCTGCTGCTCAGGGTGCATGCATGGCAGTGCAGCGATCTGCTGGCAAAGACGCATTGTGGCTGAAGCGGTGCTTCCTGATCATTCTCTGATCACGCAGGAATGCAGAGACACATAAGGGGTCGCATGCAGCATGCATGAATGCGTAGCAGTAGTAGGCATCACTACCCTACGCTTCATGCACAATGGTGGGCTCGATACAGCCAGGCAGTACCTTGCAGCTCACAGCAGCCGTGAGCACAGTGCGGTGGCGGTGCATGCTGGGCACACACACCAGCACGGCTGACAAGTCCTGCTGCACTGCGCATTGAGCGTGTCAGGCCATGCAACACACTAGTGGACCCGACAGGCAGCTGCAGCAGCAGCAGCCGCCTCTCTGGAACGTGCAGGTAGTGAAGTGCAGTGAGGTTGCCAGTCATGTGCAACTCAGCCGCAAAAAGTGCTCGTCTAAAGAATGTTCCGGCGTACTCGCAGCGTCGGCGTAGTTTTCACGCCTCAACTGCTGCGTGCACGCCAGCAATGCACGCAGTGATTCCATGCACTCACGCGTCGCGCTGTCCCTTGAGTTGGCTCTCCAAACTGTCAATGCATGTGTGGCGCGGGCAAGCAAGCAGTCGCTGCATGCCGGCTTCAGCGCCCAAGGAATTGCTGCCCACAACCCACTGATGCAGTACTCCTATGCAATGTAGGGGAGCCTGCAGCCCTGCCAGCCAACAACACAAGTACTGTCCACGTGCGTGCTGTCAGTTTTGCAGCACTGTGACGATGCACTCAACTCAGCCCTGCAATCTCTACGGCACTAGCCCTGCCCAAGTGTGTGTGTGTGTGTGCTGTCAGTTCCCAAACACCGCAACACACTCAATCTAGCCCAGCCAGCAACAATCGCACAAGTGACGCTCCCTAAATGCATTGCAACACTTCACCCGGCGGTTTCTAAGCAGTTTCAAGCCCACAATCACCCGCAGGAATGGCCGCAAGCCCTGCACATGCAGCACACCACAGCATGCTCGCAGCGCAAGCTTTGTCACCAGCAGCATGCAGCAGCCGGGGCGGCAACATGACGCAGCCATCACACCATTACACATGACATGTGGCCCAACACCAGTCGTCGTCAACTTGCGTTGAACACCTGCCCTGCTGCTGCTGACAACATGGTCTCCTTGTGTCAAACAGATGCACACCGACATTCCCTGTCACCTGACGAGCAACGCATCCGCGTCACCAATCAGCGTTGCCATCCAGCAGAGCTGCCATGATCTGGTCACTGCTGTCAGCCGGCTGCTGCTAATCAGTGCAGTCAGGTGAGGGCGCAGGCCGCTGCCTGCTGGCTGTGCCGTAGCCGCTGGTGCTGCAGATGCTGCTGCTGCAGTTGCCCTCCAAGGCACACCCTGGAGAGGCCTGCTGCTGCTGCTGCTGCTGCTGCTGCTGCTCCTGGGCTGGTTGTGCAGCAGTGCTGACCGGGCTGTGTGCTGCTGCTGTTTGAAGACCTGGCAACCCTTGTAAAACCATGTTCAGCTGCTGCTGCTGCTGCTGCTGCTGCTGGTACACGACAGCGCTGCCCTGCGTGGTTGCTGGTGTGTTGCAGCCACTGCTGACCAGGCCATGCTGCTGCTCCAGGAATGACAGCTGACCGCCAACAGCAAATGCCAGATCGCCGCCACCTTGCTGCTGCTGCTGCTGACATGGCTGCAGCATGTTGTGCTGCAGCAACATCTGCTGCTGCGGCAGCTGCTGCTGCAGAGGGACAGCCTGCATCTGCATCTGCAGCTGCTGCTGCTCTTGCTGCTGCTGCTGCTGCCTCAGAGCCACTGGTGCAGGGGCCCTGCCCCATGCATCGCTGCTGCCAGCAGCAGCAGGAAGATCCGACATGGCCAAGTGCTGCGGCCCAAGCGGCGGCAGTGACAGCTGCACGTTGGAGCCAGCAACAGCAGCCAAGCCTAGGGGCGCTGACAGCGGCTCAGCTGCTAGCCTAACCCCTGAGCTGCTTGCTGCACGGCTGTTGGACAATGACCACACATCACTGCTGCCAGTTGCGAGTGCAGCACCATCGCCAGCTGCAGCAGCACCGCTTGCGCTGACTGCACACTGCCGCGGGCTCAGCAGCGGACTGATGTCCAGAGGGCCTTGGCTGCTGCTGAACCCCACACTGCTGCCCAGGTTGCTCTGAGCTTGCTGCTGCTGCTGCTGCCGAAGCTGCAGCAGCAGCTGCTGCCGGTTGAACTTGGCGTGAAGAGCCTGCAGCTGTGGCACTGCTGCTGGAGCTGCTGCTGCTGCTGCCATTGCTGTGCCTCTGCTGGTAGGCAGCTGCTGCAAAGCTTTCAGCTGTGCAGGCGGCAGGCTCACACTCTGCAGCTCCTGCTGCTGCTGCTGCTGCTGCTGCTGCTGCTTCCGCAGCAGCACCCTTTGCATTGCCTGGCGCAAATCCTCCTTCCGTGTCGTCATCAGCAGCTGCAGCTGGTGCTGCTGGATTTGCTCGGCAGCATCAGAGCTGCTGCTGCCGAGCCTGTCAACTAGCCCCCCAATGCCTTCCTCACCCTCCTCAACTTCATCATCAGCACATGCCAGCATGCCACTGCCGGCTGTTTGCCCAGCGCCAGTACTCGGGCTGGGGGACAAGCCAGACACACCCGGCCGCTGGCGCTGCTGCTGCTGCTGCTGCTGCTGCTGCTGCTGCTGCTGCTGCTGCTGCTGCTGCTGCTGCTGCTGCTGCTGCTGCTGCTGCTGCAGGAGCTGCTGCAGCTGTTGCGCCAGGTTCTGCTGCTGCGGCGGCGGCCGCTGCTGCTGCAGAAGCTTCTGCCCCTGCTGCTGCTGCTGTGATGACTGCTGCTGCAGGAGCTGCTGCCGCTGCTGCGACAGCTGCTGCTGTGTTAATCGCTGCTGTACGAGCTGCTGCCCCTGCGGCGGCAGCTGCTGCTGCAGCCTGCTCAGCGGTATGCCTGACAGCCGATTGCCAATGGCTGCTGCCGCTTTTGAGGCAGTGGCCTCGTCTAGCAGCTGGCTGCCAGCGCTGCACAATGAGGAGCCGCGCACCTGCACTGCTGCTGCTGCTGCAGCTGCTGCTACTGCTGTTGAGGGCTTGCCGGCAGTAGCACCGCTGCCGGTGCTGCTGTGTGCCACACTGGCTCCCATCAGCTTGCTCAGCAGCTGCACCTGCTGCACTGTGAAAGCACTGCCGCCCCGGCCAGCTGCTGCTGCTGCTGCTGCTGAGGTGTCGGACAGCCTGCGGTGCGGCAGGCCCTGCTGCTGCTGCAGCAGCGCCGTGCTAGGCTGGCTGGCAAGGCTGAGGCCTGTGGCGCTGGGGCTGTGAGGTGCAGCACCCCCGCGCGCTGTGCTGAAGGCCTGCTGCTGCTGCTGCTGCTGCTGCTGGCCGAAGCGCGGCGTGCTGCTGTCATCGGAGTTTACTGCTGTGAGCATGCTCGCCAGGGTCTGGTTCTTAGCCTCGCTGGCTGCCAGGCGTGCTTCCAGCGCCTGCATGGCTGCGGCCTGCTGCTGCAGCTGCTGCTGCATCTCGGCCATCTCTTGGCGCTTGGTGTCTCGCGCCTTTTGTGAGGAGAGCCGCTTCTGCAGCACTCTGTGCAGCAAGGAAGCAGCAGTGCACAAAGACAAGCGGTTGGCATTTCAATGAGTGTTAGGTACTTTGCGCAGCCAGCAGCCCTGGCAGCAGCATTGGCAGTTCTGCAGTTCCGCTGAAGATCAACAACACCAACTGGAAGTGCTTGTGCAGCGAGCTGCGGTGGGGTGGTGCAGGGACATGAACAGCGGCGTGGGGTCAACAGAGTAGTTGACCAGATGTGCAAGATGTGCACCCAGCAGAAGCACTTGTAACAGCTGGCAGGCATCCGGCTGAGGGCAGCAACACCATCAAATACGTCGAGTATGGGCAGCTCGAGTGATAATGCATGCGAAACTGCTTGGCAGAGGCATCCATTGTGCAGCTGGCTTCTGCTGCTGGGGCAAGACTGCGAGCATATGAGGTGTCATCACATGCCATGCATGCTCGTTCGCTTCACAGCGATCACGTATGTAGGCACAGATAGAAGCACACCGCAGCTGAGCTATTACGCACGCGTTGCCAGCATCAGAGGAGCGTAAACAAAGGGAAGTAAAAGCATGACGCACTGCACAGCCGTCGTGCCTACCTGCGCAGAGTATGCGGAGGATGCTCTTCATAACCGAGAAGACGGGCATACTGGCATGCGCTGGTGCCAGGAGCTAGCCCGCTGAGACCACCAGCCCCTACTTGCCACTCCGGCTCCCAGTCAGGCTGCCACTCAGGCCTCCGCTTGCGAACATTGACGCTGTCATCTGCCACAGGATGCGTCTGATGCGCTTGCTTGGCCACGCGCTCCAGCTCGCCGGACAATAGGCAGCCGATACTGTACTCGCTGCCGCCTGCTCCCTGGTC
This sequence comes from Scenedesmus sp. ARA3, assembly GCA_004335835.1. NCBI lineage: Eukaryota > Viridiplantae > Chlorophyta > Chlorophyceae > Sphaeropleales > Scenedesmaceae > Scenedesmus > Scenedesmus sp. ARA3. The sequence goes on along the minus strand of RWJK01001075.1, from coordinate 4,779 downwards.
CAACGCGCGGTCAAGGCCATCTAAGAAGCTGTACTCCATGTAAAATCACGCGATTTGTGTGTCTAGCTGCAGCTCGCCCCTCCTTCCCTTGTTCGGCATGGTGAGAATGCTGGAGAAGGTGTTCTAATATACAATTTGGGCTACAACTAGGCTGTCAGATGGCACTGCAGAGCCTTGTCCTGCGCTTGTTGAGCGTATGAGGCTATGGCGTGGTGATGTTCCAACCCGATTTCAGTGTGCATATTTCACGGGCCTGTTTTGATACACTCCTTTCAGTGACAAGTGCAGCTCTTTACTTGAATCAGTTTTTCCTTTCGATATTGCACGGTGACATAGGCATGGCCGTGTCATTGCAGCAACGCGTCTGCTGCACGCCACATTCCAAAACAACTTGAGCTTCGAAGGTCACCATCATTTTTGTTTGAGAGTAACTTGCTGCAAGTACGTTGTAGGAAGCATTCGCTCACACCAACGTCGAGTGCAGTAATCAAGCCTTCAGAACCACTGCTGCGCCTGCCACAGGTGCACAACGTGCTTCCAAAGTGATTTGTTCACGTTTGTTACGCCGACTTGCCGACCGTGGCTTGGCAAAGTTATCAACGACACGCCCCTTGTGGCGTAGGAGGTGTTCATCCCCATCCTCCATCTTCCTCTCCCATCACACAGACGCACCGTTTGCTGGCAGAACATAATCGAACCAAGCGTATCCCACCGTGCAATTGATACTTTCCACCACACTTCATAGAAAGTAAATGTAGTCTGCACTCAGTGCAGTACAGTGACTGTACTGCAACACATGCGGTACAGAGGCCAGGCACCAGGGCAGGCCGCCTGCATGCGAGCAATCAGTAGACACTCTCAAGAAAAAGACGTTCAACATCACATCTTGCTATGTACAGAGCCCTCCCTGCATGCGTACACCGCGGCAGCTGCTTCTGCTGCCCAATGACCCATCGCCAATCCTGTCATGAGTCATGACTCATGACACATGGCTGTCTGCTGCTCAAGACTTCTAATCCCCTCAGACAAAAGCGCACTATGTGTGTGACAGTGTACTAAGTGAATCGCTCGACCACCTGCCCCTACCGCAACAATGCACATAACAATACCAGCTGCTACGTAGTATGCTGGTCAAGCTGTGCTTGGCAGCCAGCCTGCTAGCCAGTCCCACTCCTCCTGCAAGCAGCAGCAGCAGCAGCCATGTGCTCTCGCAGTGGCAGCGGCAGTCGCTCCGCCAGTGCTGCTGCTGTCGCGGCTGCCCCTCCAGCCAGGGCGGCTGCCCATACACAACAGCTGCTTCCTGGTGCTGCCGCCTGCAGCGCCAGCGGCAGCTTGCATGACGGCTGCTGCAGCCTCCTCCTCTGCCCCTGCATCCAGCGTCACTGCACGTCACAACAGCCGCTTCCTGGTGCTGCCTGCTGCAGTGCCAGCACCAG
>RWJK01001074.1:230493-244322 GCA_004335835.1 Scenedesmus sp. ARA3 | reverse complement strand
ATGATGATGATGATGATGATGATGATGATGATGATGATGATGATGATGATGATGATGATAATGATGAGGCTGTATTGTCTTGGCTGTTGTTGCGCTGCGTTGTTGAGGACGCGTTTGTGGTGCGTGGCATCGTGACTTGTGCCCCAAGTACTGTGCGTCGTTCCAGGCTGCTTAGGTTCCAGGTGTCTCTTCAAGTTGCTGGAGAGTTAAGCAGGCAGCTGCACATCAGCCTAGCACCTGTGAACGTCGGCGGCGTTGCTAATCGTTTGATTTTTTCCATGACATGCTCCTGAGAGTACCATTTGTGTTCCTGCAAGCATCTGTGCCCAGCGAGCTGCAGTCAAGTTCCTGCAAGTATTTATATCCAACACGCTGCAGTAGGGTCGATATTGCTGCTCTCAAAGCATGGTAGCACTGTACATGTAACTTATTATTGTGCCAGAAGACGACTCACGTCACTGTGCGCGGGGAGGTGACCACACGGGCTGTGGATTACAGTACTAGTGTCAACAGTGAGGGTACGGTCACTACCCTCTGTATATACAACGAAGCTGCGCTTCCTGCTGCCTGCAGCCACTTTTACGAGACGGTTTTGTAAACAAGGTTGCTTTGCTAGATGCTCATTTGTGATGAGGGAGACGAATGGAATGGAGAGCTGAAGGGCAGGACAGCCCTGCCAGGCCCTGAGGGTCTAGTGCTGTAACACTGTAACAGCATTGCCACATTCTGCTGTGACATGAACCACTTGCCACCTGTGGACGCAGCTTCAAACATGCAACAAGCGATGTGGATGTGTTAGTCAGGGCTTCTACATGCATGCGATTCTTCGTCAAAAGTTTAAGGCTCAGACTCTGCCAGCTTTCTTTACTCACAACATGGCGAGCTCGTGCCACAGAGAGTCAGAACCGGCTCAAATGTTCCAACACCATTCATCGTGCCACAATAAGCCGGAGCAGGAGGTAAGGCGCACGGTCCCAGCAGTTTAAACCGTGACAGCTGCCAGTGTGCTCGTTGCTGTGCTGGACACATACAGCTGCAGCTGCAGCAATTACTAGATGAAACCTATAGTTTGACGCAGTTGTATGTTTACGCATGGGCCGCAATCACTTGGTCAGAAAGCAAGTTTGACTCACCTCCATTTTGCTGCATGTTTGCTGCTGCTCATACTGCTTGCAGGACACCCCCGACAGCAGCTTGATGGCACTGCCCGTTGCTGTGGCGCAACCCACCTTCAGCTCCTCGCCCAAGGTGCTGTGTGCGGCCGCCTGCGTGTGCAAGGACTGGAGGCAGGCAGTGCAAGAGTGCTGAGGCTGCAACACAGACGTGGACCTCTTGCTGCGCAGCTGCAGCAAGCCCAGCACTACTACAGCTGTTCCACCGCTGCTGCTACAGCTGTCCAGCTTTGGAAGCTGGCTGGCAAAGCATGGCCCGCTGGTCAAGAGCTTGACGATAACCTCAGGCCGAGACGCCATCAGTGACGCAGCAGTACAGCTGTTGCGCACGGGCTTGCAACAGGCAGCTGCTACTAGCTTTGTGCACCCACTGGCAGCAGCGAAGCCTCCAACTGCTGCATATTCAACAACAGCAGCAGCTGCAGCAGCGCCAGAAGGCATGCTCACTGGGCCACAGCAGCAGCAGCAGCAGCAGCCAGGGCTGCGCCTGGCCAGCTTCAAGTGCTACGAACCATGGGCTGTAGACCTGCTGCCTGTGCTTCCAGCACACAGCCTGACGCGTCTGGAGTTGGGGTGGGAAGGCAGCACCCCAGCAGCTGAAAGCATTGCAGCTGCGTGGGCAGCGGCATTGCCACGCCTCAGCAGCTTGCAGGAGTGCTTGTCGGCACTCTCGCCTGGCGCATGCAGGGCGAGCCGCGAGTTGGCAGCTGCTTGGCAGTGTTAGGCCAGCTCACCAGGCTGACTCGGCTGCAGGTTCACGACAGGACAGATGCAGATGAAGCGAACAGTGCCGTGCACCAGCTGCTGGCACAGCCGCCCCCGCAGCTGCGAGAGCTGCTTTTGGACAGTATCCAATGCTGGCAGCTGCCGCCATTCGACTTCGGCGGCCTGCAGCAGCTGCAGCAGCTTGTGTTCTGGTGCATGGATCCTGAAGTGTCCGTGCTTCCTGCACAGCTGCGGCACTTGGAGTTGGCTTACTGCGGGGGCCCCCAGCAGCTGGCAGCAGTCATGCCGCTGCATCAGTTGACAGCACTCAGCTTTACAATGGATGACGCATCAATAAAGCCGGAGCAGCTGCTGCGCTTGGCGCAGCTGCCAGCGCTGCAGGAGCTGCGGCTTTCATCACAAGCAGTCTGGAGTGCTGCATTGGCCACAGCGCCAGCCTGGGGACAACTGCCACAGCTGTGCGAGTTGAAGGTGGATTGCAGTGAAGCCCACACCACTGGTCGGGAGCTGGCAGCTGTCATTGCAGGGGTGGCTGCTGCCACAGCACTCACTGGGCTTGAGCTGCAGATGTTTCAAGTGGAGAGCCCGGGCGGGGAAGATGCTGGGCATGAGGAGCAGGCGGCTGTAGGTGTGCGGGGAGGGCGGCAGCAGGTAGCACTGAACATATCTGCTAGCATAGCAGGGCTGACACGCCTTCAGGACCTAGACGTGGCTGGCTTGGACAATGTGAACAGCAGCAGTTGGCGCGCGTCAGGCGTGGTGGCTGGTAATGTGTGCGCACTGACAGTACTCACTGGCCTGACGAGCCTGCGGCTGGCGCATGGTGGTGCATGCGTGGATGATTTTGCAGCGACTGCACTGGCACACAGCTTGCAGCAGCTGCGCCAACTGGATTTGGCTGAGTGTGAGCTAGGGGCGATGTCATGTTTGGCAGCCATTGCAGACCTGCGGCAGCTGTCGTATCTGGGGTTGGAAGGCAACGCGGGTATCACGCGGCAGGGGCTGATGCTGCTGACGCGGCTGTCCCGCCTGCAGAGCTTATCCGTGGCCGCCAATGATGAGGTTACAGCTGCCTTTGTAGATGACTTTGTGCTGAACGCTGCATGGAGCAGCTCCAGCGGCTGGCGGCCTTTGGGCAGGGTATATGCCTTCAGCAACAGCTTTGGTATTGGTGACTCATAAGTGGGGTACTTTGCGGTTTTGAGTTGTGCTTGTGACGCATGCACAGCTGTCATGGCTGCCAAACACAGCTGTCTGCTGTGTAGACGGTGCGGCAGCATGTTACATCACTGTGCCAAGCCGCTTCAGCATGTATGCATGATGCAGCAGCTTGCGTGTAGCCGTACACATAGTTGTGTACTCTGATGCTGCAGGATTTGTGTCGGATGATGCTTGGGGTTCTGACAGATATCTGGTGACTAGGATCGTTGCTGCTTTCTTTGCAGAGGCTTGTGCGCAATTGTTGCATACATGACGCAGTTCGGCATCCATTGCGGTCCGTAAGGACTCGGCGGATGTGTAGATTCGTTCTCATGCATGATTGCACAGGATTTTTTGCTTAGTGTCCCCTCCGGTTGCCGCTCCAGCGGTGCAAGATGGCTCGATGGGTAACAAAATGGTGCTGATGACTATTGTGTGCATGTGGGTTCATTCCTGTTCGCATGGGTTGGTTCTGTTCCTGAAGCAACTACGTATGGAAGGATGCAGCACTGCATGCACACCAAGGAGGTCTACAGCCTACTTAGGCTGCGCCGCTGCCCACGTATGCCCATGCAAATGCTAATACCATCGCCATAAAGAGATCCACGCGACACCTAGCAGATCTTGGGAACTACATACAGTGTTACCAAACGTGCGCCAGTGACAGGCTCATTGGGCAGAGAGAAACAACCAAAAAAGCCACCAATGGTCCTTTTGGAAACGCAACTGCCAAAGTTCCGCCACCAAATCAACTTGAACGTGAATCAATGTGTCACACCCAGCATTGTGGCACACAGCTGAGCTAGATCCTGTAGGTTTTCCGCTCCATTGCCACAGCACTTGCATGCGCTGTCGAACCAAAGCCTGCCAGCTGCTGCGTACCCAGCAGCGCTGCAGGCACAGCTGCTGCAGCTGCCCAGCCTGCCCAGCTCAGCTCGTGCCAGCCAGTACGCTGCTGCAGCTCCCTCCTGCTGATCAATGGCAGCTTCAGCAGCCAAGAAACCCTGCAGCCAATGAACCTTACTGCAAAGCAGCCGCTGCAGCCAAATGGCTGCATGCGTGTCAACTTTGTAGGCCACGTGACACCGCTGCCCTGCAGCAGCCTGCGCCATCACAAGCGATGACACCGTTGCCCGTGAAGGCACGGAGCGTATATGCAGCTGTCCTGCAGCATGAAGCCACGAGCTGTTATGACATGGTATGACGTGTTATTTAGGCTGATGCCGCCTTGCCGCTCTTCTTCCAGGGCTTCTTCTTCCACAAGAAGTAGCCGCCAGCAATGATCAGCGCCACCAGCGGCACGCCCACAGCAACCTGCAGCAGCAGCAGCAGCAGCAGCAGCGGTAGCAGCAGCAGCAGCGGGAACAACGTCATTTAGTACCTGCAAGTAGGCCATTGCCGCAGCATGCAGTTCAGAAATCATCAGCATAATACATGCGCATGATCAGGCAGTGCAGAGTGTTATTGTAACACGAGTTGCTGCCTGCACCAGAAAATACAACAAAGCAGTGTGCCTCTTATCCTCTACTACAACCGGGTATTTCCTGCTACTGTCCTCAATCCAGAATACAGGAAGAGAGTTGGGGGTGGGCAGTGTTAAGAAAACATATATAAATAATTGTTTGGTCTCATTATCATGACCACCGCCTAACCGTCATTCCAAGCGATTTGATACACCAAGACGCACATGACAGCGGCCGTACGGCACACATGACAAGAACATGGACAGCACACAGAAAGCATTTCAAAAGCTACCGCTATGCACAATGCACTCATAAATGTGTTTGCACCAGTTGATGCAAACAAACATTGTTTGAGTTTTGTGATTCGGTGTAGCGCGAAGCCCCTTGGTATCAGACGCACACCTCAGGCAACCAACTGTTCATTATCTTTGAACCACTGCCAGCTGTTGCACAGTCAGTCCTAACAGCTGATGCATAATGGATGCAGCTGCTAAACGGCCAGTGACCTTGTGGGTTCTATGCAGGAAGTTACAACAGAATTGATCAAGCTTGGCGGCAACGCAAACGCCCCTGCTGCCACCATCGCACAAACAACTCCACCACAACATATTGATCACATTTGATAATGATTCCCAACAAACGTACCTCTGTGGTGTGGCTCTTCTCCTTCTTGGTCTCTCCCAGCAGGGTGTCGATGGCCTTGCCTACCTCCTTGCCTGTCTTGGCCACTTCCTTGTTTGTCTTGGTCGCAGCCTGCAACCAGCCACGTAGAGCAATTGGCTTACATAAGCTGGCAGCAGGGATCAAGAAATGGCTCGTTACGACTGCACTTGCAGTCGAGCAGGGCTTGCGGGAGCTGCGGCCATGTGCGCAATAGCAGCGCTGCCAGAACTGGCAAGCAGCAGCAGCAGCACCAGCCACCCACCTTGTCCACTCCCTTCTTCACATCGCTGGCTGCTGACTTGATGTCACCGTTGACGCTCTTGAGCACCTGCACGGCCACGGACACGAGCCGAGGCTCAAACAGCAAGCAAGCAGTGCTCTCGGGACGAGTGCTGGTGGCAAGTGTGCAGATCAGTGCCCCCACCTGCACTCTACAGCAGCGCATGATTTGCAATTCTAATGCCAGTTTTGTTACGTTGTATTAGCATGCTTGCAACATGCAGAGCCTGCGATCTCCATACGTAGCGTGGCACCCCGGACTTGCTGTCGGGATCGAGCGCATGCATAGCTCATTGACCGCGAGAAGTCTTAAAATCAGTTTGGTACTCACCTTTTCAGCCTTGCTGGCCACCTTGTCGGCTGTTGTCTCCGGTTTGCTGCTGCTTCCACCCATGGTGCCTGATCTGCTGGAATGTACAAACAGCAGGTGCTTATCGGAGCGATATCTAGCTGTTAGTAGCGGGATTAGCCGGGCAGGAGGCACGTATGCTGTGTTCTCTGCTCTTATGTCCGACGGACATACAGTCACCCACGAATCACCGTCAGAACGGGGGACATTGTTTGCTGATTTGAAAGCAATAAAAGCCATCCGATTTTGAATTTGTAGTTACAAAGTCAGACCTTACACTGCTGCTGAAGAGTAACCTGACAGGGAGTGTTCAACGGTCCGAGACCGGTCGATGGCAGCCTGCCCTGATGGTCCTGTGCCTGCTGCAGCAGCAGGTGCTGGTCTGCACTGCTGCTATTATTGCACAAACACAGAATGTATGCGTTGATTGGCATCGTAGAACCCTTTTGCGATTACAGCCATTCCCCAGCAGGCCAGGCAGCCACAAAGTGTTATTGCACCACAATGCGGCGCGCTGCATCACAGTAGTCCAGCAAGCACAGTAAACCCAGGCGTTGATGTGCCGCGCCAGCAATGCAGAAGCTGCTCATGCACAAAGCCTGCATAGCTGGCGCGATACGCACATGTGGCTGCACGCGCAGCAGTGGCTGACACAGCAACTGCACCTAGTGTGGTGACGGTCAAGACCAGGCAGTTGACCGTCACGGACTCTGAACTAGCAGCTGGTGCCAAGCGAAGGGCACCCGCAACACACACCTACAGAACACTACGCACACAACATTTAGTTGCCAATGAACCGCAGCTGAATGCGACTGCTGTTGATGAGCCCGTGCCTGGCAGGAAAGATGTCTCCTTCAAACAACAGCCGCAGTCATCGTTGCAGCTGCTGCCAGTTTGACCCTACCAGGCCTGGCACAAGGGTTGAGCCGTACTCAAACCACAGCCAGATATGCTTCCCATACAGCCACTCCCAACGTCAGATGTACAACACAACGCTGTGCCGCAACAATAGCGCTTGCACGGCCTCAATACCATGCGGCACAAAAAAACCATTGGCTGTGACTGTCTCCCTCTGACATTAGGCAGCCATCGAATACTATGCAGCCTGCAATGCACAACATACACCCCGCAGATACACCAACATCCACCATAACCGCAATCAGACAACCATGCAAAAAGTAGTATGTTGTTCTCGCCCATGGACATTATTGCTTTCCACATCTCATGCACGCGCAAGCTGCAACCAGGCACGCCAGAGGTTACACTTTGCTCGCACGCGTTGCACTGCAGCTGAGTTGCATCCTATGTAATCAAACCCCCAATAAACCTATAGCCGCCGGTGTTGTGTTCAAGCATGCACAGCATGCTGTCATGACAACACATGCACATGATCATGTGGCCCCTGCGCAGCAGACGCTTCCAAGAACGGCACCACCCCAAGGTTGCAAAAATGCAGGGTTCGGGGTGTGAAATCAACATGCAGCAAATGCCAAACAACCACGTCAGATCCCACCCTACTCAAGCCCTGCACACCCACTTCCGACTGCCGCAAATGTGGAGCACTGAAATGCTGCACTGTGCTGCAACCGCTCGTGCATGACAGCGTTCCCTGGCAGCCTTAGCAGCAGTGCTACATCTACTCGCGTGTTTTGCCCGATGCAGCAAGCCTTGTCGGCGCACATGATGCAGGGCTCGGAATAGACGAAGACAGCAAGCACGCCTAGCTGCCACAGCTGTAGCCATGGTCAACAAAACGACACACTGTCACACAAACGGTGCTTTGATGACCGTCATACAGCTGCGCAACAACAACGACATCAACGACGACAACAACAACGACATCAACGACGACAACAACAACAACAACAACAACAACAACAACAACAACAACAACAACAACAACAACAACAACAACAACAACAACAACAACAACAACAACAACAACAACAACAACAACAACAACAACAACAACAACAACAACAACAACAACAACAACAACAACAACAACAACAACAACAACAACAACAACAACAACAACAACAACAACAACAACAACAACAACAACAGTCGTGTCTGACAATGCACCTACAACCGCACCTATAGGTAGCTACCACCAGTGTGAAACCAACACCCCAAGGCACGGATGGTCCCACGGGAGACCGCGGTCGCGGTCAGTGCATATCTGGCAAAGTGTGCTACCCACAGGTGATGCAGCCAGCGCGGCAGAAATGCACAGCGCATATGCTGCGCACCTTGGTAATGTTCCCAAGCACAAATGCAGCGACAACTGTTGTGCAGTCCTGGCAACACCACAAGGCAGCGCGGCCATGTGCCCCAATGGAGCATAGCTGGCAAGTGTGCTGTGCACGCGTCTGCGAGCCAAGCCAGAGCAGATTGCCTGCCAGGCATGCCACTAAATGCCAGCAGCATAACAGCAGCATAACAACCAGAACAGATCAACCTACCATGTGCGTGCTTGCTGGTGCAGTCAGTGCTGAAGGATAGCAGCACCGCAACAAAACCACAAGCTGAAAGCAGCACGTCATGTGCATGAACTATGCAGATGACGATGAACAACAAAAGCAAGGCTACATGCGACCCTGGTGCAGGGACGTTTACTATCGCCGGAACACCTGAATGCGCCAGTCCGCTCTGAGCAACAGGCGCTGTGAGCATAGGCCACCACACGCAAGTAGCCAGAATCAACTGCAACACAGGCACACATGCAACTCTTCTTGTAGCAGCACGCTGCTGCAGCAAGTGCTGTGAGCAGCATCCACAGAGCAGCAGCCGGCTCCCAGCCAGCCAACAGCAACGGCTGAGTTCAGATGCATGCAAAACTAGCACAGACTGAACGCACTCACATGCCTTCAACAGGCCAAGCACTACAATGTTGACAGTGGAGAGCAGCGCACATGGTTCTTCAGAGTCAAACAGCCGCATATATCCGTGCTTTTGCATGTCCGTGCCACTTCAGTTTGCGAACACTTTGAACGTCTGCCAGGAGGTGATGATGATGTACAGCGAGCCCACCTGCAGGCGCACACAGCAGCAGCAGCAGCAGCAGCAGCAGCAGCAGCAGCAGCAGCAGCAGCAGCGACAGCAGCAGCAACAGCAGCAACGGCGGTGGTCAGAAGCAGCACAAGCAGATCTACATACCCATACATGACATGCACTAGATGCTGAGCAAAGGCCCCACCTGTACAGTTACAGGGCAGCTGTGCCGACATGCATTATACATTGTGTCACAAGGGCTGGGACTGAAGTTCGCCTTATGTTCTGTCAAGTGTGCCGTACCATGCTCATGAGCCCCAGCAGTGCCGTGACCACCACCAGGAAAGCACCGACGCTCCACTCCAGGCCCCACTTGCTCAACTGCCCCCACACAAACACATAGCCAAGGCACGTGGCAAGCAACAAAGTGTAACGCACCATGCCCATGAGTCCAAGGAGCGCCGTGACCACCACCAGGCAAGTGTTCATGCTCCACTCCAGGCCCCACTTGCAAACAGTTCGAATACACAACAGCAAGCACAGCGCCTAGGCATTTAGACACCACATGGGCCACCACCGAGACAACATTGACGCTCCTTTCCAGGCTGTGTTGATACAAATATAGACTAGTGTCCAATCACTCCATATCTGTTACGTACCATGCCCATGAGCCCCAGCAGTGCCGTGACCACCACCAGGAAAGCGTTCACGCTCCACTCTAGGCCCCACTTGCGCGGGCGCTTGAACATGATCCAGAACAGCGGGGGCAGGAGGAAGGTGGTGGGCGTCACCGCGATGGCGCCAATCAGGCCCATCAACGCGCCTGCAGCAAGACACAAGCAAGTGCAGGGAACAATTCAGTTGCTGCAGCACGATAGGTGCGCAGCTTCGCATTTTTCATGCTAGACTGTCCATCTTGACGATACACAAGGTGAAGAAGCCACATGAGAACAGGCATATTGAATTGCTCGTGCACAGCGAAGCAAGGTCTGTTGCACAACAAGGGCTGGCGCGCGTCTCGAATCATTGACTGAACAGAGGCCTGCCAGCGTCTCAACATTGCGGTCTGCACAACAGTGCTGCTGCTGCTGCTGCTCACCAAAGAAGGGGATGACGATCGCCACCAGCGTCACCAGGATCACGTACAGCAGCCGCACGCCGAATGTCATGGGCATGGTCAGATCAACGCCGCCACGTGCCTGCTTGAGCCGCGTTTCAATAAGGTTGTAGACAGGCATGGTCACCACTGCGGGAGCAGGGTGCGCGCAAGGGGTGTGAGTAATTGATGTATCATGGCTGCAGCAGGGTGCCTTTTTGAGGGGCCCTTCTAGATAAGTGAGCAAATTTGTTGCATGTGGCTATTGCAGAATGTATTGTCTTCCCTGCAATTCCTTATGCAGCACACTGCAGTGTGACCCAGCTCCTGCGTGAGCGCGTGCCGCAAGCTGGAGGTGCTGCAGCCGCAAATGCATCACAAGCGCATCACCCAGCAGATGCTTCACGCACAGGCGACTGAGTGCCAAGCACGATTGATGCTCGGAGTGTTGGTATTCCGCTGAGTGGGTGTGCTGGTGCTGCTGCTGCTGCTGCTCACCCTGGTACGCTGCTGCCACGTGCAGCACCACCATCAGGTTGGCTGCAGAAACCACCCAGAAGTGGGAGCCATGCGCAAATGCGCCCAGCACATTGTCAGGCACGGCAGTGCCAAAGGCATGAAAGCCAGCAATTGTGACACCAAAATAGCAGAGGCCAGTCACCTGCAGGGGTGAGCAGCAGCAGGAGCAGGGGCGCCGGCAGCAGAGGATGAAACTAGTGGAGCAAGGGGGAGCATGCCGTGTAGGCCAAGATGACAGCAGATAGCAGCGTGCTGCACCCGAGAGGCGTTTGCAGAAAGCTGTGCAACCTGACACAGCCAGTGTCTGCTCACCAATCACCTTGAGATCTATCGTGGCTGACTGCTGCTGCTGCTGCTGCTGCTGCTGCTGCTTCTGCTGCTGCTGCTGCTGCTGCTGCTGCTGCTGCTGCTGCTGCAGAGCATGAAAGCCACAGCCCAACACTCACCAGGAAGGTCACGTTCACGCCTTTCATCATTGCAGGGATGGTGGTCAGCGGGTGGCGCCCGCCCACTGGGATGGTGGCCTGGATCTCAAGCGCAACGTTGTGCCCTCCTGCAGCAGCCACAGCAGCAGCAGCAGCTTTCAGCAGCGCGTCACTTCTATAAAACCTGTACCAGCAGGCCGCAGCAGGCCGCAGCAGAAAAAAAACGGCAGGCACTTGCGAAGGTGAGATGCGCAGCGGCACATCAAAGCAACTGCCAGCACAACCTCCGTGCTGCGCCTGAGCCAGCAGCGTCTCACTCACCGTAAGCAAACAGGATGGAGGTGAGCGCATTGAAGATGCCCATCGCGCGGCCGATCGTGCTGCGCGGCACTGCTGCCGACGAATAGTTCACAGTTGCATCTGGCTTCACACTGGCGCTCATGGCAAAGCACACCAACACGCAGCGCTGACTGCAATTCTCACAACCAGTGTTACTTCCATCCCCATCAAAATAAAAACACCACAGGTAAAAAATGCAGCGCCGACTCACCGTAAGCAAACAGGATGGAGGTGAGCGCATTGAAGATGCCCATCACGCGGTCAATGGTGCTGCGCGGCTCCGCTGCCGGCACATAGTTGACTGTTGACTCTGGCTTGAGACTGGCGCTCATGGCAAGGCACACCAACATGCAGTGCTGACTGCAAATTTCACAACCAGTGTTACTTCCACCTCACTGGGCATCCAAATAAAACCACCGCAGATAAGAAATGCAGCGCTGACTCACCATATGCAAACAGGATGGAGGTGAGCGCGTTGAAGATGCCCATCACGCGGTCAATGGTGCTGCGCGGCACCGCTGCCGGCACATAGTTGACGGTCGAATCCGGTTTCACGCTTGCGCTCATGGCGAAGGCGATGATACAGTAGGCCATAGACATCAATGATCCCATGAGGGACACCCAGCGGATGTCATCAAATGAGGGCAGCTGTGGCGGCAGCAGCAGCAGCAGCAGCGGCGGCGGCAGCAGCAGGGGAGAGTCAGTAGGGCATGGACATCACTTATTCCCTCAGGGAGACCCAGCGGATGTCATCAAATGAGGACTACTGCAGCAGTCAATAGCAGCTGCAGCAGCAGCAGCAGCAGCAGCAGCAGTAGCAGCAGCAAGCGGCAGCAGCAGCGTAAGGAGACTGCCCGAAAGTTGCAAGTGTTCAAGTAGGTGTCAAAGACAACAACAGAACAGTAGCAAACATCGCTAGTTGTCCCTTGTCCCATGCAAGTCTTGCTGCCAAATGTGATCAAGCTGCTGCCAAAGGTGCCCAACACTGCAACCAGCCTAACATCCGACGCCTTGAGCTGTGTTTCTCTTGAGCTGCGTTTCACATATAAAAGTGCAACCCACCATGGCCAGTGCCACCTGCAGCGCCCCGAACATGATCATTTAGGCCCAGGTGCCCAGCAACAAACACAACAACATACTTACCAGCTTGACGTACATCTCTTATGAAGCGAATCCCCACTTACCATGGCCAGTGCCACCTGCAGCGCCCCAAACATGATCATGTAGGCCCAGGTGCCCAGCACCTTGTTGCCGCTGGTGCCCACAGAGCCCGCAAACGCCTGCAGGCAGCCGCCAGCCACCTGCACACATGAAGAAGCAGCACAGCACAGCATGAGCAATCACATGCAGGAAGGGATCTGCCTGCTACTGCTGTGTGGTGGCTGCTGCGGACACTGCATGTTTGCAGCATCCAGGTCAGGACAACCTGCAGCTGTTCCGCTTGATTGACCGCAATTGAGTCTTAACTACAAAACACGCATCTGTCGCTGCCACTGTTGAGATGCATGTCATGCAGTGCCAAACGCTGCTGCTGCCGCTGTTGCTGCTGCTGCTACTGCTGCTGCTGCTGCTGCTACTGCTGCTGCTGCTGCTGCTGCTCACCACTGTGTACGTGATGCCAATGCCTGCAGGACAGCGACACGAACCGCAGCAGTGACAGCAGTGAAGCAGTCGTTGGTTGTCGCCATTGCTCTGAGCAACTGCTGACAGCCCACCTACACAGACACATAAACACACCACGCATGCACCTGGTTGCCCAGAAGCTATCAAGTTGACCAGCAGTGCCTCTGCACCTGACATGCATCCTGTTCAGCTACATGCAAATGAACACAACATTGGTAAGAGAGGACGAGCCCTTGCTCGCTTTCTTGCTGAATTGCTTGCCAAAATACTGCTGCTGCTGCTGCTGCTGCTGCCGCTCCCTCACCGATCAGCACTGCCAGCTGGAAGGGCAGCAGCACCAGCTTGCCCCGGCGCGCACCCTGCAGGTGGTGCGGGACAGCAGCAGGTGATTAGAGACACACGTTGTTTGTGTGTGGGACTGTAGAGATGGCTTGGTGTACGCTGTGTTCCATTTTACACACAGAGCGCAGCTGGCCAACAGTGCTGTCACAGGATATAGCAGTTCCCAGCACCATTTGCTGCTGCTGTTGCTGCTGCTGCCCTGCTGCGCGGCTCCGACCAACACCAGGTGCACGGCTGCTGCCGAGTGCTGCACAGACACAAAACCGTGCGAATGACCGCAAGGTCCTCATTGTCGACGCGCTCTACGTGTGCTGTGCTGCGTTCACACTGCATCGTGCTGTCACACAGCGCAGCGGCGCCGTAAGAGGTTTGGTCAGCTGCATGTGCCTGCACGGCCCACGTTGCCTCAACATGCATTCTACCTGTACTGTGCTGCAGGGACAATACACTGTAACATAAAAGGCTGCATGATTGAGCAGCAGAAGCAGCTCAGCCTCACCAGCAAATAAGCTGACAGCTGGTCGTATCTGTCCAGCCGCCGCACGCCCTTGCCCAGCGTGCAGTCCAGGTCAGGCACCTGCAGCAGCAGCAGCAGCAGCAGCAGCAGCAGCAGCAGCAGCAGCAGCAGCAGCGGCAGCA